>CM044959.1:14226177-14281144 GCA_024516035.1 Bactericera cockerelli | reverse complement strand
GTAATTTTATATAAAACTAGGATTATTTTAATTTTCACTCACCGACTTAAGTTTCGTCTAACTCGTAGACTTGATCACGATTACTGACTTATATAATTTTTTAAATATACTGACTTATATAAACTAGATTAAAGAATCCTAGTTTTATATAAAACTAGCGGGCTGTCGCCCGCTTTGCGGGCCGAGGCATGGCCGTGAAAGCAAAAAGTCCTTTTTCGCCAATGGCAGGTGTTGTAGTGGGAATTTCGAAAAATCCCGTCTTATTGCACATCTAGACTATAAGACAAAGCTACCTACCAAATTTCAGCTTCCTAGGACTTACCAGTTCGGAGAAACAGTGATGATCAGTCAGTCAGTCAGTGACTTTGACATTAATATATTAAGATTACATGTACCTAAAACCATTCGAAAGACATGAGCGGTGATTTGTCAATCGCTGGAAAGGTATTATTGGTAACTACTGAATCGCTCGAAAGATATGATTGGTGAGTTGTTAATAGCTCAAGATATAGTATGATTGGTGAGTTGTACACTGCTCAAAAGATATGATTGGTGAATTGTTAACAGAAAAAATATATAAAAATGAAGTACATACTTATAAAAATAAAAATAAAGTAAATAATAAAATAAAGTAAATAATAGTAAATTTACTATTAATAGTAAATAATAAATTGTTAACCGCTCGAAAGATATGACTGGTGACTTGTCAACTGCTCGAAAGATAATAATATATGATTGGTGACTTTTCAACCGCTCGAAATATATTTCGACTCGTGAGTTGTTAATATTGTAATGATTAAAAAAATAAACTAATGATTTCGGTAATGGTCGCTGATCACATGAAAAAAGTTACTGATTTTCCATCATAAGGGACTAGCTTAAAAATGCTAACTAATCCAAAATTCAAACCTTGGTCATATTTGTACAAACTGAGTGATCTAATAGGCCATTGTGACAAAACATCCCAAATATGATTCTCCATGTATTGATAACACTCAAAGGTAAAGAGTCTGAAAATTCTGATTTCTCGGGGGCTCGAACTTGCATGATACGTGAGGAAACTGAGTGAAAACGTCGTAAGATAGTAGTCATGACTGAGGGATTTTTAAACAGGGAGAAGTGCACTGGTAGTCAAGGGGTTTAACGCACTAGTCTAGAAAACCCCAGGTAGCGTAGGGATCCCTTGGTTCAAACCCCCACCCAGTGGATGAATTTTTCCTCATTAATTTGAGTTTCTGGCCACCTAAAAATAAGACTTTTGAGGGTTAGGTGGTAGAAAATGCTTTGAGCATTAACCCCGCCTGGGGGTTTTACCTTTCACTAAAAATTTTATTATTTTTTTTTAAGACTAGTGTCTTGCTAGAGGACTATACAGGGGGGGGGGCAAAAGTCGGGAAAACCCCCTGAATAATTTTCGAAGGGCCCTTTTTTTCGGAAAAAATTAAAAAAAATTTGTAACGGAAAACCCCGGGCAATAAGACCTTTTTTTGGGAGTCGGGTAGTTTTTCTTTTAAACCGGCCCCCATGTGGGGGCCCAAAGGGGGGCCAACTTCATTTTTTTAAATACGAACCCCCAGCTTGCGATACATTTTTGAAAAGGTTTTTAAATAACACATAGGAAACATTGGTGCAATTTTTTTTTTTATTTAATATTAACTGTTTCAAATGGCTGAAACTTTGTGTATGCAGTAAAGTTTTGGAAACCCCTGAATATTTTTCAAAAGGGGCCCTTTCTCAGTAATTTTTAAAAATGTGTACGGTAACCCTTTGGGAAATTTAGACCTTAAATTAAATGGGACCGATTTTTTCAAACCCCGACCCCCATGTGGGGGCCAGGGAGGCCAACTTCTTTTTTTTTTTAATACAAAACCCCACCTTACGATACTTTTTTTTGGAAAGGTCTAATTACCCCCAACTTACCTGCACAATTTGAAATTTACCCGAGAAAGCCCTTTCCCAAAAAATTTTTCAGGGGTTTCCAGCTTTACTGCATTTCACAAATTTTTGGGCGCCATTTGCAAAAAGTTAATATTAAAAAAAAAAAAAATTTACACCAAAGTATTTTTTATTTAAAGACCTTTCCAAAAATTTTATCGCAAGATGGGGGGTTTGTATTTTAAAAAAAAGAAGTTGGTCCCCCCGGCCCCGACATGGGAACCGGTAAAAAAAATCGACCCCCACTCTAAAAGAAGGTCTTTTTTAGCCCGGTTTAAAACCCTACAAAATTTTAATTTTACCCAAGAAACCATTCGAACGTTATTCAGGGGTTTTTCCCAAATTTTGCCCCACCCCCGTATACAGAGAACAGACTAGCCAACTCCCAAAAAAAGCCGGGCCACTCGCAATTTTTCCCTAGGGGTTTTCTGGTTTTATAGAGAAACAGACGAAGTTCTCACGATTAAGTGTTCACACATTGCCCTATGTAAATTCAGAACAAGCCAACTTTAAATACTAAAAATTGGGTTGGAGACCATAACTAATTTCCCCCAGCTGTTTTTAAAAAAACAGCCAAGCTGGTTAAAAAAAAACAACAATGTTTTTATCTATGAATTATGATCCAACTTAAATTTTTGTTTTTTTATATGATTTGTATATCTTACTGAACCCAAAACTTTTGGGTTTTAAAATACTCGCACTAAACAAAAAGCGACTCTAGTCCAGAGCCCGCCCCTATAAAGCCTAGAGAGCAAATAAGCCCTTTTTCTGCTCAGGGTGTCCAGGTAAGTTTTTGATATTTCATGTACATCTAGTAGAACTTCCCCCCCTCTTCCCGTTTATAAAATGAATTGTCAAAAATTTAAAAAAAAAAAATTAAATAATAATAAAAAATAAATCGGGCCTTTATAAAAATACTGGGCCCCATTAGGCCCCTATTAAGTTCCATTTTTCCAGCAGGGGAAGCCCAAGACGATTATTATATGGTAAAAATCCCCCAAAAAGGGAAAGATAACCCCCCACGACCCCCTTGAATCTTTGGATCACAGAGTCCCCCCATATTTTTTTTTAAATTAAAAAAAAAAAAAAACAACCCTCGTACATGGGGGTTCCCAGAGTATCGAGCTGAACTGGTTTTTCCTGGGTGACATTTCCCCCACACATGAAACCCCCCCCCTCCCCCCCAATGTAAAGAACCCCCACAAGGGGCCCCAGCCCCCCTTCCCCCTCATCGTGAACCTAGGGGTGAGCAGCTCGCTGCATATCAAAAGTCCATCCCCGAGCATGCCCCATCTGCTGCCCTACCTGGGAAAGCTGCGGGAAAGGGAAAACAGGTTTTAAAAAAAAGGCGCTCCCTTTTACCACTAAGGGTCTGTCCCCCCGGGAGCTCAGGGTAAGGTCCTATGATTCTGCGCTAAAACCCCCCTAAAAAAAAATTTTGAAAAAATAAATAACACAAAAAAAAAAAAGTTTTTTATTATTTTTAATTTTTAAAAATGAAAAGATTTTGGGTTTTTATTTCTTACCGTGCCATCAAGGTAGACCCTAGGGACAGCCCGTTTCAACAGATTTTATGGCGTGAGGATCCATCTCAGCCTATTCAGCAGTATGAGATACAGCGTGTGTGTTTTGGTGTCGCTTCTGCGCCATTTCAGGCCCAGCGAGTAATCAAGCAACTAGTTGTTGATGAGGGGGCGAGGTTCCCTTTGGCTGCCCGTGCACTAAGTAGTGAGGTGTACATTGACGATCTGGTCTCTGGGGCATCTTCTGTTGAGGAGGCACTCAGGATGCGGGATGAACTAGTGTCCCTCCTTGCTGCTGGCAAGTTTGAACTGAGGAAGTGGTCCAGTTCGCATCCTGGGGTCTTGGGAGATTTTCCAGAGGACATGTTGGAGAGGCCACACTCTTTATTTGATGATGTTGATGCCATTAAGATATTGGGTTTACAGTGGGACCCTTGCCAGGATATGTTTTGTTACAAGGTAGAACAACATTGCAATTGCCAAACCAAACGTCAAATATTGTCAAAAATTGCCAAAATCTATGATACCTCGGGTTTTTTATGCCCCGTCACCTGTTGGATGAAAGTTTTTCTCCAGGTAATTTGGCTGAGAGGGCTAGCTTGGGATGAGGTTTTGCCTGGTGACCTTTTGACTGAGTGGAAGAGGTTTGCTTCTGAGCTCCCTCTGCTTGAGTCAATTCGTATTCCCAGACTTATTCTGGATACATTTATTTTTCCTCCGGAATTGGTGGCATTTGCAGATGCTTCTCTTTCCGCTATGGGGTGTCTAGTTTATCTGCGCGTTGTCTGCACAGATGGGCGGGTCCTCATTAATTTAATTAGGGCCAAAAGTCGAGTGGCCCCTGTGAAGCCGGTAACGGTCCCAAGACTAGAGCTGGGCGCAGCTGTGATGTTGGCTGAAGTCCTTGAATCTCTGAGGCCTTTAATTACCCGTCTCAATATTTCAAACAAGTATCTATTTTCGGACTCTATGGTTGTCCTCTCCTGGTTGCACACCCCGCCCCATTTGCTCAAGATGTTTGTTGCCAATCGGGTGGTGCGCATTCTAGAATTAACGGATCCGTCTCAGTGGAGACATATTCAAACTGAGTTGAACCCAGCTGACTTGGCCAGTCGAGGATGTTTTCCTAGTGTTATTGTTGATCATTATTTGTGGTGGAATGGTCCACCTTTCCTAAAGCAGGAAATTTCCTTTTGGCCAATGAGTACTTTCACACCCGTTGAGGGCCTTCCTGAGCTGAAGTCAGCTGAGGTTACCACATTGGTTACAAAGGTTGTGCAGGAGTCTGAGGACTTTAGTTTTATTAAAAGGTTCTCTACCTTGTTTAGGGCCAAGCGCGTGACAGCCTGGATTCTTCGATGGCGTCACCGATGTTCGGGCAGTGCCCTTTCCAAACCTGTGGGCCCTTTGACCACCGATGAGTTAGTACAAGCCGAGCTGACCCTAGTGAGGATTACCCAGTCAGGACATTTCTCTAAAGAGATTGAGGCCGTTCAGTCTGGGCGTCAGTTGCCTGATTCACTGGCTCGGCTGTCCCCGTTCCTTGATGGGGGTGTTCTCAGGGTGGGGGGTAGAATAGACAAGGCACCATTGCCTTTTCATTCCCGTCATCCTGTACTTCTTCCAAACAATTGTCATATGGCCATATTGCTGGTCAGACATTTTCATATTTATTCATTGCATGGGGCCCGCAAATTGTCCAAACTCTCATCCTGCGTCAATACTTTATTATTGGCCTGCGCAACCTTGTTCGAAAAATAATTTTTAAATGTTTGCCATGTTTCCGTCTGTCTGCCAAGCCTCCTCAGCCTCAGATGGCGGAGCTACCCTTATCACGGTTCCACCAGTGCCGACCCTTTGTCAATACAGGGGTGGATCTAACTGGTCCGTTCTTAATAAAGGATGGGTATCGTAGGAATGCTCCATCACTGAAGGCTTATTTTGCCGTTTTTGTATGTTTTTCTGTAAAAGCAGTTCACCTTGAGTTGCTTACCTCGCTTTCCACAGCCTGCTTTCTTGGTGCATTGGACCGGTTTATTGCCAGGCGTTCTGTTCCGTCCATGATATTTTCGGACCAAGGTACCAATTTCAAGGGTGCAGCCAATGTCATCGAGGACACTTGTCGTTTCTTACAGGAGAATGAATACTCCATTGTTGACCATTTAGGTAGCCGAGAAATCAAGTGGTCCTTTAATGCCCCAGCCAACCCCTCAGCGGGCGGTCTGTGGGAAGCGAGTGTGAAGTCGGTCAAATCTCACTTGACTCGTGTGTTGACCAATCGACTTCTGCATTATGAGGAGTTTTCGACCGTTTTGGTGAAAATTGAAGCCATTTTAAATTCTAGACCATTGGGTGTTCCATCTCCCACCGTGGATAATTTAGATGTACTTACCCCTGGTCATTTTCTTGTTGGACAGCCTCTTTTGTCACGTCCTGAGCGCGACTTAACTTTGTCACCATCAAATTTTGTTGCTTGCTGGACTCTAGTATCACAGATCTGCCAACACTTTTGGAAGCGTTGGTCAGACGAATACTTGCATACTCTGCTTCAAAGACAGAAGTGGTATCACCAATCTGACAATGTCAAAGTTGGTGATGTCGTTTTAGTTTTGTCAGAAAATATGGCGCCTTTGCAATGGCCCATTGCTCGTATCACCAAGATACATCCTCACCAAGATGGTGTTGTACGTGTTGTGGAAATTACAACGTCTGCACGCAGACTTCTTAGACCCGTTCGAAAGCTTCTCCTTTTGCCCACCTTAACTTAGGTTAGTTATGCATTCTAGTCAATTTGTTGTTTTAATTTTTCATGTATATTTGATGTATTATGTTGAGTCTTGTCCTGGTCCAACATTAATTTTTTTCCGATACAGTCCACTTTTTTTCCGATACAGTCCACTACTTGGTTGATAGGTCCCTTCTCCCAGTTGAAAAATGGCCATTTTGGTGGGGGGAAAATGTATAATTCTTGTGAATGTCTGAGTTGCCGCTCCTGTCTCCTATTTCCTCTCCTGATCATTTCGTGCTCGAGTTGAGAGTGGAGGGAAGTAATTTTTAAACCCTAACAAAAGTTAAAAGTCCCACACCAAGAAATCTGTTCCAAGTCAGCTGGCATCACTGCGCAATTTGGAGATCGGCTGTTTTGGAAACAAGTTGGGAGACGGCCTTGAACCACAACCAGCTCTAACCTCTTCACCACTTTCACTTTTCACTCCATCACATTTTTCGATCAGGTAAGGACTCAGCACAATTTTCCTTTCTCTATGTCTTTGTTAATTTAACCCCAAGTTTTCTAAACCCCCTAAAAGGGCTACAATCCTACAATAATAATACTCACACGTGATCATCACGATGGTGGTCCTCACTCCATACTCGTAGTAGATCTTCATCTTGGTCTTCTCCAGCTTTGGCTCGATGATGTTGTTCCAGAGGAGATCGAAAGCCACGTACTGACTCAGGGCATACGTGCAGTAGATTGCCATCGCCAGCATGAGCTTCACACTCTGGGCCAGCTTCTCGTCGTGAGGCAGGTTGAGAGTGATGCTACCCTCCGCTTTCTCTCCGTACTTGATGTAGCTGAAAGGAAACAAGAGTCGTATTTATTTATTTATCGTATGGCTTTATTACACTTCTCAAAGACATATCTAATAAACTTGATCAGGAAATCTGATGGCAGTGTTTGTCTGATCGCCAAAATTGTCAGTACTTTAGCCGCATGTCAATGCGTTTCCCAGGGTGAACCATGAGGAGGCGTACTAACTACGACACCAATGGTTGATCACACAGTCCTGCCTGCCCTGCTAGGTTCAAATAACCTTCTAAGTGCGCGAACACAACGGAGGCCTATACCTTGAAACTTGAGGTAGAGCCAGTAGGTACGACGTAAAATAATCTAACCATGGTATTGAATGTAAACGACCACAACGGAGTACCGATTGTCTATATTAAGCTGTAAGTACCAGGGTCGAGGGTCTAGGGTGTAGGGTATATGCTACGGTCCTCGTTGTGGTCGCCTACTATAGCCAAATTTTTCTTTCTAACCAAAGTTAACCAAACTGGAATAAAATGAACTAAACTGGAAGCAAGTCATTTTTCTTTGGAAGAGGAAATGGAAGTAGAAAATTCTTGCATCCAGTTCTTTTATAGGATAAGTCCATTGTTTATCTTTAGGTACCGAAACGCATTTTTCTTTCACGAATATGGTGAAGTTGTTGACCTTGGAATAAAATGGAAATATTTAGAAATATCGAACCTGGAATTTTTTTTTATCCAAAAGAATAATACTCCTTAAGTATCTAACATCAAACAGTGTCACAACGATATGGTAGCATAGACGATGAGCCGCGGGTTTTAGTTAGAGGAGGTAGATTTGGACAGCTGTGACCCTTTCCAGAAACACTTTCTACTCTCCAAATATCCGAATATTCTTTTCGACTGTCACACAACGCACTCTGCTTGGTTAATTTGAACGCATTAACCAATTAGAGTGAGTTTTGTAACAGTTGAAAGGGAGATTTGGAGAGTAGAAAGTATTTCTGGAACGGGCCACTGGTGGTGTATTTCGGCACAATTTTCGGTATGAGCTTTCCCTTCCGGGCGGGTGTTTAAACCACCTAATATCGCCTCTTACTCACGCCGCGCCGGTGAGAGAAATGCGTTTTTTTTTTTTTTTTTTTTTTTTTTTTCAAAGGTAAGTGTTCCCCGGAACCGCTTTCGCATTACTTCAGGGCACTTACCTTTACATCCATGCCATTCCAGAAACGGAAAATTTCGGTCAGAAATTTCCGCTCCGGCCGGGATTCGAACCCGCAACCTCCGGGTCAGTAACCAATGCTCTTAACCACTGAGCCACGGAGGTCGGCTGAGAAAAAAGGCGTTGACTTACCCGAAGAACCCCACTAGTGTGTAGAGCACGGTGATGGGCACCATGGAAACGTTGAGGACGCCCAGGGGCGAGCTGAACTTCTTGGGTTTGGCCATCTCGTTCTCCAGAGGCATGATCTGGAAGTGAAAGGGCACACGATTAGCTCAGTGGTGAGAACTTGCTTGCTATGCGGAAGGTTCCGAGTTCGATTCTTAGAGACGATACAAAAAGGAATAGCTTCCGTTTCGCTCGTGTTGGCCTACTTACTTTTATTAATATTAAATTATTTATTAGATAATAAGACATACGAGCATGTACAGTACAAATAATGATTACCTACGAAGAATGGCAAAAAAGGAAACAATATAAACAATAAAAAGGAAAAAAATAGACAAGTATATACACTCATAATTATATCATGTCCTAAAGGGCGCGGTTTGTCTATAACCATCGCGCTAAAACGCTAATCAAAGTTTTGGCGCGATGTTGCCATAATATCCAACTATTCATGTAGAGTGGTGCGGTGAGCGTCAGCGGTAAGTGGTAATCTTATCGTAGCAGCGGCCTGATAGTCCTGACACCCCATTCCCACTTAACTAGGTATACATTTCCCATTGTCAAGCTGGCTGCACCGCTTAACGCACAAAATTTGGTAGCTACTGTAGCTAGTCCATTTTTAAGTGCTTTCTAGACCTCAAATGCAACTACAATTTGAGTACCTAGCTGGTGTATGAGTTTCCAGTAAATAGAGGGTAAAACCGCCGTCGTGATATAATAATAATGATAACACTCTTTATTGGAAGGAAACCACCAGGCGATTTTAATGCTCCAAGCATTTTCTACCACCTAACCCTCAGAGTCGCATTATCATGTGATTCATGTGGTCACAAACTCAAATTAATGAGGAAAAATTCATGCACTGGGTGGGATTCGAACCAACAGATCCCTACGCTACCTGGACTACGCAGACTAGCGCGTTAACCATTTGACTACCAGTGTACTTATGATAGGACCATACAGTTGGAAGCGATTTAACATGAAACTTGGTCACATGACAGAAAACAAGATACGTGATCAAATAACAATGAGACCGGTATTCTGTTAGTAGTTTTGGGACATATAATAATCCCACTTGAACAGGAAAAGCTATCTCTGGGACATTATAATCCCACTTGAACAGGAAAAGCTATCTCTGGGACATTATAATCCCACTTGAACAGGAAAAGCTATCTCTGGGACATTATAATCCCACTTGAACAGGAAAAGCTATCTCTGGGACGTATAATCCCACTTGAACAGGAAAAGCTATCTCTGGGACATAATATAATCCCACTTGAACAGGAAAAGCTATCTCTGGGACGTATAATCCCACTTGAACAGGAAAAGCTATCTCTGGGACATAATATAATCCCACTTGAACAGCTATCTCTGGGACGTATAATCCCATGAGGATTGAAAGGGTTAACCCAAATTCTACTCAAACTCACCACCCCTATCGCCTCCATGGCAAACAGCACCGTGCCGAAGAAGAGCGGCAGTCCGTGGAACTCGCCGACAGCGCGTCGCTCACTCATGGACGGCACATCGGAGAACACATAGTAGAAGGTGATGCCGAAGCTTATCACGGTGGCGATGTTGGCCACGGTGGAGAAGGGAGCCAAGAGCTTGAGGTTCCTCACCCAGCAGATGAGGACCAAAGGGACGAAGATGTAGAGCATGTACACGCGAACGTGTTGCTCCCCCAGGTACATATCACACACCTGGAATACATAATATGTATATTATAGTATATTATACTTTACATATCACACACCTGGAATAAGTATAGAATACATAAGGGTTGGGTGGAAGAGATTGCCACAGCCAGCAGATGAGGACCAGAGGGACGAAGATGTAGAGCATGTACACACGGACGTGTTGCTCCCCCAGGTACATATCACACACCTGGAATACATAATATGTATATTATAGTATATTATACTTTACATATCACACACCTGGAATACATATAGTTGAACATAGATATAAGATTACAGGTTACAAGAGATATCTCGATGTAAAAGAACAATTGAGGAGCATCCGACCAAAAGGTCCAAAAGAGGACCAAAAGACCAAAAGAGGACCAAAAAACATAGGTATAGAATACATAAGGGTTGGGTGGAAGAGATTGCCACAGCCAGCAGATGAGGACCAGAGGGAGGAAGATGTAGAGCAATGTAGAGCATGTACACCCGGACGTGTTGCTCTCCCAGGTACATATCACACACCTGGAATACATATAGTACATATCACACACCTGGAATACATAATTATAGTACATATCACACACCTGGAATACATAATTATAGTACATATCACACACCTGGAATACATAATTATAGTACATATCACACACCTGGAATACATAATTATAGTACATATCACACACCTGGAATACATAATTATAGTACATATCACACACCTGGAATACAATACATATAGTACATATCACACACCTGGAATACATATAGTACATATCACACACCTGGAATACATATAGAATACATAAGGGTTGGGTGGAAGAGATTGCCACAGCCAGCAGATGAGGACCAGAGGGAGGAAGATGTAGAGCATGTACACCCGGACGTGTTGCTCCCCCAGGTACATATCACACACCTGGAATACATATAGTACATATCACATACCTGGAATACATATAGTTGAACATCACGCGCGGCCGGTGGGAAAATGTTTTGGGGGTGCAGCCACATAAACCGGACTAAAAAGGGATTTATAGAGGCGCTCTTTCAGTATCTAAAGAGTTTGAGTTTGTTTACAATGCCTATCATACTAATTATGTATTAATTAGTATGTTTTTCATTGTGTATAATTAAGGATTTGAAAAAAAACCTCTCTTTTTCTTTTCCGTCTGAGGGTGCTGCAGTTCCGCAGCTCCTTAGCACCAGCCGCGCCTGTTGAACATCTCGATGTAAAAGAACAATTTCTAGGTTCAATAAAGAATTTTTTTTAAAGCTTTATTAGGTAGAACAAAAAATATAATATACAGTAGAACACAATGAAATATAAAGAAAAACAAAAAGATTAAACAAATATACAAGAAGGAAAAAAGAGAGAAATGTCCTACCTAAAGGGCGGGGTTATTGCCTGTGGCAATCTCTTCCACCCAACCCTTAAAATTGAATATAGGAGAAATAAATTCCGGTCCCTTGAGATCTCTTATATCCAGATTCGACTGTAATCAGAAGTTCTTTCAAACCTCGCGAGGAAAATTTCGAAATCAAGCGGGACATGACAAGTCATCCTCCCATTTGGGATTTTTACCAATAATATTACTTCTTAGGCTTACTGCTGGAATAATGGGACTTTAATAGTCTTAATCGGGCAGTATAAATAAGGTGATATTTCTATTATTATTGTTATTATGTAATCAATATAACGATTATGATAAACACAAATATGATAACAAAGTTACATACTATTTTTAATGCCAACGTTGGTTTTTGCTGGTAATCCAGGCCTCACTTAGGCTCACCGAAGTTAATGTATGTGAGTTCCTGAGACAGCTAATTAGCGAATAGAGAAAAAAACGTCTTGATGATAAATAAATTGTCAGAAGAAAAAAATAAATAATAGATACTAATAAAACATTGGCACATACTTACAGCTTTGATATTACTAGAAATGAATACAACGTATATACAGCTCGTACCTATTTGGTACATGATTAGGAATGCGTTACACAGGGGCCTGCAAAACAAAAACAGAATAAATGGTTCTTTTAATTACCTAGGTATAGATTAGTTGTTCAAAAACAGTTTTTTATAGCATTTTCCGCAAAACGGCCGCTACTCTTGGTTTTGATAACATTAAGGGCCGTATTATGAAACAGGATTAGTAAATGTAAGCCGGCCCTTAATCCCCTTAGAACTTATCAGCTGAACGATAGGTATTTCAAAACAAGATTTTCCGCCACGAGGACTGGCTATAGCTCCATTCTGCCACAGAGATAATAATATGTACATCTACAAAGCCCGGCGTAGATATGGCCTCTACAGTTGTTGTCAAGGTGAAATTTAAGGAATGGTGTCCAGCTAAGATTAACTAATCCTATTTCATAAATAGGCCCTTAAAATCTCTGAGCAATTCAGCGATACTTCAGTAAAAATAATGAATGTTTTCGTTCAAATCACAATTATTACTCTCTGAACCAGCCTCTCTGAAATTTACCATGGTTAAGACTCGAACCCCCAACTTCCAGGTTGTACGTCCGCTGCCTAAACATTCGAGCTCCTGATATCGGATGAAACCCTTGTGACATCTATTATTGAATATAATTAAGACAACTTAAAACCTTTTTGGTATAAAAAAAAACATAAAAAAAAAACTACATAAATGGATACTTATCTGTCATATATAGTATGTATGTACCTACTCTATAATTTTCAAGCATAAAATTGACATCTAAAGACATAGCGAAGTGCGCTGCCAAAAACACTAAGCTAGACTCTCATTACAATGATTTTACATGCTTTATTATATCTTACATCACTCTCCGCACACGTGGGGTGTCAGGTAGCTTCCTCGCGAATTAGAATTCTGGCAAATGCAAAATTCACTAATACTTTTTGTCTTTGAACTAAATACATTATGAGCTAATTTTGTGGATACCTATATAAACTGAATCTATGTGTATCTGTACGGTCTGTATAGCCCTAATGCCGAGTGTGGAACAATATTTGAAAAAGAAAAATAAAAGCTTGATAACCAAATAATCGGTGGCGCAGAAATCAGGCCCGAAACGAAGTACGGCAATGCCTCATTGTGTAGAGTAGGGTTAGGAAGAATAAATATAAGGCCATGCCTCGGGCTGCAACTCGGGTGCAGCCCCAAACGGTGACCCTGTGACCACGCAGAGAGTGTAGAGAAGAGTATTAGTATTTGGTACTTAATCTAATAATATTATCAAATTCCCGGCCCCACTCAGGCTGGGTGAGGTCAATGTGAGTAGCAGGTTTGTGAGTTTCCTGCGAATGGAGGGTAAAACCCCCGTCGTGATATGACCATGGCAGTTGAAAGCGACGTTAAACCCCACTTAAAAAAAAAAAAATAATATTATCAAAACTATCATCCTCATAAAGGGTTGGGTGGAAGAGATTGCCATAGGCAATAACCCCGCCCTTTAGTTAGGACTTATGTTTTTATATATTTTTCTATTCTTTTTCATTTTCATAGTATATATTGTTTCCATTTTTTTTTCACTGTTAAATTAATTATTTGTATGTACATAATGTCCATTTCCTAATAAAGCATTGTATAATAATAATAATAAATATGTAGAGACTAGGGGTATCAGAGATGAAAATTAAACACAATGGCTGAGGTTTGAACTCCCAAATCCCTGCACTAACCTGATTGCCAGACTTTAGACCACTCAACCTGCAAATAAACTTGTGTAACATACTCGGAAACAAAATTGCGAAAGAAATCAAGTTTTTTCTGAATTGCCAAAAAAAATCCATCACATTGTCTGTATTGAAGCAAGTGCAGAGTTCATTAGTACATTGTTGTTGTATATTGCTATGATATTCAGACAAGAGTGTTACCTCAGTATTATGTCATTTTATGAGTATAGCTACTTCAGCTGGGTGCATAATACCTAGTTGTCCTATTTGAGCAAACAATAGGCAGACCCCAAACCTAAGTAATATCCATTACTTGGACAAATGAAAAAAAAAAAAACTAAAATAAAAAACAATAGAAAATAATCCTCCTTTTGTTTGCACATGTTATTTCGCAAAAAAATACTGGATGGAACATTCCCAACTTATTGAACTTACTTACCTACATACTTAGTGTGATCCATGTACATTATGTATGCCTAATTAAACTATGTACAGTCTGTTTATATTCTTCCGCCAGACTGTCCCTCAAGTAGGGATATAATTCGCTCTGTGGTTGAAACTACGACTCGAGGACCTGTCTGGCTTAACTTCCTGTTTCATAATTTGGCCCTTACTCGAATTCTCAACTAACCATTTATTCCATTAACTAAACAAATTAAAAAAAAAAAAATGTTGATGAATATGTTCCACTTTCACCTTGAAATCTTGTAAAAATCTTGTTAAAAAAATATCTTAGAAAGCCGGACTTTGTAGTAAAGTGACGTAGTCGTCACACGGCCGTATATAAATAAATATACTTTTTCTCTTCTACATTTACTATCAATAATTGTCTAGTATTTTATTAAAAAAAAAAAAACTTTCGCATTTATATATACTTATAGATGATTAGGGCTGAAATGAGACCTTGGATTGCAATCGACTCCTACAGATTCATAAATAGGACGGTCAGCAATCCATGTCCTCACCATGTAAGACGTTGCTTAACACCAGTGTTTTATGAAGGATTGGTTTGTTCACCGTTCCATCTCGACTGGTAGCGTAGCAGTTCGGTTATTACTGACGAAGAATAGATATCTACCAGGTTAGTTTCGTTGTAGTCTGTACGTACATCAAGCCAGAAATTTACGCACCAAGATTGCTCATTCTCCCCAAGGTGAACAGGTAAGGAGATTTAATTGAGAGCTAATTCTCATCTAATTCAAAGATTTAATTATCATTTCTCAGGTAATAAAGTTTGCAATTTTCTGCTCGACTGCCATGGTAAATATTGTGAAGTAAATATTATATAAACTCTGTTTAGTGTTAATGTTGGCGAGTGATACTTGACGAGCGCTCCAGTCCCGGCGAGCTTGATACCTATAAAAAAAACTGGTAGAGTTCCCGGCATTAGTCAAGAATGGAAACAACCATGAATAGAGGCATGGTTACAAAAGAAGCTCGAAGATGACTTCTAAACTATTATAATTCTTTTTCCCCTAAATTAACAACAGTCATAAACCCACCTATATGTAGATTATGTTGCAATAGGTTAGTTTTTTTTTGAAAATGAGTTGAAAATTCAATTTTTGGAAAAATTAGGGTCTGTATTTTCAAAATTATTTACATTTTGACTACTGCTTTGAATCCCAACCAAGGATGATTTTTTGAAAAAACTTCTTGATCTGAAACAAAAATTGCAATATTACCTACCTATTTATACTACCTAAGATGTATCTGCCTAAGTCGGTACAACAGGTAAAGTTTTACTTCCGGGAAATTTCTTATATTAGAAATCGGAAGTAGGTATTGTGTTTGTTTTTCAAAGAAAATATATTTTTGCTCCGATTTCAATTTTTTTGAAAGAATATAGGAAAAATAATATTCTACCATATAAAACAAATTTGAAGAGAATCGGTTGAGAACTTTTGTAAATACAAGTAGGTAATTCAGTAAAAAAAAATCTCTGATTCTAGCGATAATAAAAGTTGAAAATTTTGATTACCATTCACGAAGAAGTATTGTGTACATAATTGGCATTGTATTATTTGTTCATGTAATTTAAGGTAAGTATAAGGTATAGTAGGTACATATTCTATAGAAAGGAGGATTTACCTATCCTGAGAAATACTTGGATTTTTTATAGCTCGATTTTTATGTAGGTACATTTATTATGTACGTACACATTCGAGTTATTCTCTCGTTTTCTTTCTTTTTGGCAACCCTCCGTCTCTTTCTCTCATTTTCTTTCTCGAAACGTGCAAATATTCTGCATTCTTCCGTGACGCGTTACCGGTGTTATCACTCCCGTGACCGAGTCAGTTGTCACGAGTTGCTGATCTATTCGTGACATCACGGATAGGTAATGAAATTAGACTGCTATTGTCTATGAATGCGCTGATGATAGATATTCGGCATTTACAGGTAATAAGTAAAGTGGACTGGTAGTCAAGTGGTTGACTAGTCTGGTAATCCAGGTAGTGTAGGGATCAGTTGGTTCGAATCCCACCCAGTGCATGAATTTTTGCTCAATAACTCGAGTTTGTGGTAGAAAATATTTTGAGCATTAACCTCACCTGGTGGTTACCTTTCACCAAAGAGTGTTATTATTTATTATTATTATAATAAATGTGAATAAGCATCATGATTGCGTTTGTATAACAAAATAAAATTTCAGAATTTCAGGGATGCACTTTTATTATTAAAAGTTTGAACTTTACATTTCACCCCGACACAACACAACACAGAAAGTGTAAAATGTTTGTTATTAAAAAAAAGTATAGTCACTGTGGCCGAGTGAGCTAGCACGCTAGGCATTGCACGCACGGGGACCTGGGTTCGATCCCCAGCGGAGCAGGATATTTTCTGCTCTGGATATTTTACTTGGGTGTTTGGGGTCTACTCATACCTCGTGAGGAAAAATGAGTAGCTGCTTTAATGTTAGCAGCGACCAGTGGCGGAGTTATAGGCAAAAATAAGATATTGGGATATTAAAGATAGGGAAAAGACCTATAATTCTGCGCTACCCACTGAAATTGTGATATAACAACACAAAGAAACACATGTATTTATTTATTATTATTATTAACTAGCGGGCTTTTGCCCGCTTTGCGGGCCGAGGCATGGCCCGCAAAGCAAAAAATCCTTTTTCGCCAATGGCAGGTGTTGTAGTGGGAATTTACACATCTAGACTATAAGACAAAGCTACCTACCAAATTTCAGCTCGCTAGGTATTACGGTTTGGGCTGTAGAGCGATGATCAGTCAGTGGTCAGTCAGTGACTTTGACATTTATATATTAAGATGGAATTATGTTACACCCTGTATATTTAAAAAATATCGATGACGTCATCACTGGAGAAGAAATACTTACTGTCCAATGGGAGACAGCCACCTGAGTGCCTGAGGACCTTCCTCAAAGGCGGCCTCAGCTATGCCCGGGTAAGTCAGGCTGGGAACCTTCTTCCTCCTGCATAGCTCGTAGTGGCATTTCACCTGTCGAAAAATAAAAAATAAAAAAAAATGGTCAATTAACAAAATGGTCAAAACAGTGCACTGGTAGTCAAGTTGTTAAGGCGCTAGTCTGGTAATCCAGGTAGCGTAGGGATCCGTTGGTTCGAATCCCACCCAGTGCATGAATTTTTCCTCATTAATTTGAGTTTGTGACCACTTAATAATAAGACTCTGAGGGTTAGGTGGTAGAAAATGCTTTGAGCATTAACCTCGCCTGGTGGTTACCTTCCACTAAAGATTGTTATTAGTATAATGTTTTTTTTTTTTTTTTTTTTTTTTTTTTTTTTCTTTTTTACATAAGGGAGGTATTCTGTACTACGCAATCTTCTGTCACACAAGTCCAGAGTCATAACTTTAGAACCGTTTACGAAAGAGACTGAAGCCTCTAAAGTAGACTGCTTGAACCTTAAATTTTGAAGAGATGTATGGTAACTTCGCAAGTCAGGCTGGACTAATAAGAAGACGGTGCGTGGCGCAATGAAAAGTGTGGACAATTGGCTTCATGCATGTGCATGGATTTACTTACCAGCATGCGCATGGAGTTACTTACCAGCATGCGCATGAAATTACTTACCGGCATGTGAATGGACTTACTTCCCAGCTAAAGTTACTTACCAGCATCCGCATGTAGTTAGTTACCAGCATCCGCATGTAGTTACTTACCAGCATGTGCATGGACTTACTTACCAGCATGTGCATGGAGTTACTTACCAACATGTGTATGAAGTTGCTTAAAAGCATCCGCATGGAGTTACTTACCAGCATGTGCATGGAGTAGGTACACAGGAACCCGATGAGTAAAGTGCCCACAACTCCGATGAGATAGCCGGAGTTTTGAAAGGCGTTAGGCATGGCCAGAATGCCTGTGCCCAGACTTGCTTTCAGCATGTGCAACAGGGTGTCCCAGTATCTGAGGAATATCAGTTGGATGAAAGAGAAATTATTAATCAGTATAAACAGAAAAGTGAGAAGTTGAATTAGATGTACATGAATATCAGAAGATACCTGGACAGCTGTTTCGAGCTTATTAGCTCTCATCAGCAGGTATTAATTCTGAATATCCATGCCATCAACTAATCTCTCTATTTTAATCAGTACAAACAGAAAAGTGAGAAGTTGTATTAGATGTACATGAATATCAGAACATACCTGGTCTTTGGTTTCTATCATTTTTTTAAAAAGAGACATACAGGAATGAAATTTACAAATAATGGTAACAAAGGCCAGACTTACGTGGTGGGATGTTTGACATCCCTGTTCAGGTACGGGTCATAAGTGAGGTCAAAGTCTGCTCTCTTCTCCTGGATAGTCTCAACTACATAGACACTAGATGGAGAAGTTTTGGGCTTTGATTGGAGCACCCTGAAACGAAATAAAACATTTTTTCAGGCTCCCGCCAGTTCTCACGCAAGTAATATGCACTGCTAGTCAAGTGGTTAACGCGCTAGTCCCGTAATCTCCAGTTAGCGTAGGGATCTTTTGGTTCGAATCCCACCCAGTGCATGAATTTTTCCTCATTAATTTGAGTTTGTGACCACATATACGTAAGACTCTGAGGGTTAGGTGGTAGAAAATGCTTTGAGCATTAACCTCGTCTGGTGGTTACCTTCAACTAAGGATTTTTTTAAAGTAGTACCAGTTTTACGTTGCATCAAGACGCATAAATTTGAATGACGCTCTTAGTTGGACAAACTACCGGTATTTTCCCTGTTTGTCTTGTCGGCACAAAAGAGAAAACAGTATATCAGACAGCTCGACGAAGATTATTTAACTGGTTCTTGGAAGCTACTTGGTGATTTATAGCTTAAAACGTCTACAATGAATGGGAATTAACGTAGGTACATCTTATTATTTATTATGATAATTATATAATAACTACTTTATCACATATAATTACTATATCATATAACTATATGCAACATCTTTGTTTGTTTGTTATCATATGTGTGTTAATCACTTTCGTTATATCATAAATACTCAAACTAGCTTTTCTAAATCTACGCTGAAACCGGGACTTGAACCACCGACCTCCAAGCTACAAAGTCCGTTGCCTTATAAATATAAGCTATATACTGAGGCGGCCGGTTTTTTAAAAAAAAAAACTCTAGGAAAACACCACATTAATATTATCTTCGGTTGGACTTAAGTTTGACTAAGATGACTTAAGATGGGGATTGGTAGGTAACTTACGTGTCTGCAGGTTCTCTGTAGGTGGGTAAGGGAGGGGGGATGTTCACCGGCACATCCGCTTGTAGCGTCGGATTATCATAGCCATCCTGGAAGCAAAACAAAATTTGTGATTTTTGTAAAGATAGTACCTACCGGAAAAGATTTGTCTGATGTTGAAGTAATATTCAGAATTATGCAGTGACGTATTAGGTATACAATGTCATGGGGGTTTTTAGTAGGTATACCTACTTATAAAAAACGGGCGAAGCTCTATATCTATAAATGCATCTCTTTTAAAGAAAATTTTAAAATAAAATTCAATTTACATCCATGCGCTTCCGGAAACGAAAAAACTTGGTCAGAATTATCCGGTCAGAATAGTAACCATAGCCAATACTCTTAGTAGGCGGCCACACCGAGGACCCTGGCCTATTATACCCTCGACCCTAGACCCTGGTGTACCTACAGCTTGATATTGACGATTTTCGAGACTCCATTGAATGTTAGCGGCCACAACGAAGTCCCGAAAATTGTCTGTATCAAGCTGTAGGTACCAGGGTCGAGGGTGTAGGGTATATCGACCACGCGGTGTAGGGTATAATGACTAAGCCACGGAGGTCAGCTTTTAGTTGAGAAGAAAATTACTCAGTAGTCAGTAGTCACCCATCAGGATCATTTGACTCCGGATCCCACCTCAATCGTATCCCAATGCACCAGCCCATTATAACATCATCAAGGATAATAGCCGCGTGTAATGGTTTTTAATGGACGCAAATTGCATCTCGCGACATATCCTGATAATATTTATTAGTTTGCTCAATTAATTGATTGATCTTGAATGTTCTCAATGGCATATTATAATCAGAGCATGGCGGTATTGGCGGTGCATGTTTCAAGGATTCCAGACGCGAGGCGACTTTGGAGGCACAATATTTTATGCAATGAAATTAAAATAAAAAAATGCAGGAAATAGATACCTAATATTTTTGAAATGGAGTTTAAAGTGTAATCTAGGTGCATAGATAATACAGGAATTTTCGATGGAGAAGAGGAGAGTCATTATTGGGTATGAAGATGGAATCAATCAATGGAAAATAGTTGGGTATTTGAAGAAAAGATTTTTAAAAAAAAGGTCTGTTTTGTAGATTGTCCGTCCCGTAGTATGCCTCCCCTCTAATGGAAGAAAAGTGACATTAAGGCTCAGCGTCAACACAAGCGCACCGGAAAATCTCCCTCACAAAATATAACTCAACCTAATCAAATTCATCACCAACCGGGGTGTTTCGCATGGTAGAGGAGGATCTTGCCACTGAGCTTATTTCATATGTTTGAAAACCTATCTCCAGGTTGTTATATCTTCACTTTTGTCCCTCCCTCTCTCCCTTTTTATATTGTTTTTCATCATAAAATTCATGAATATCAAATTGAGCAGATGAATTATTGTTTACAAATTATTATACTAGTGTAGTGGTCTATCTAACACGTGCTTGTTTGTTGGTGAAATGGCTTGTTTACGGAGACAATAATATTGTTTATTTGTCCAAGTATGGAGGTCACATCTACAACAATGAAGGTCAAATCACTTTGGAAAGCCAAGATGAAAAAGAAAGCATAACAAAAGACATGTTCCATACCAATCTAGGAGATGTTCAAATCAAAAGGACAATCCATTTAACCATTTACCATACAATGTTATCAGTGTTAAGTGAAGAAAAAAATGGAACAGATATTATTATTACCTATTCATGTACAACGGAGGCCATTGGAAATTGAGGTTTCAACATACTTTCATTGTACAACAAAGAATGAACCATCTCTATTAAAGAAAGTAAAATTTAAGAAAATAAACCTGACATATTTTAATACATAGGTATGTAATGTTAGGATAAATTACAAAAAAAATTACAAAAAAAAAAAAAAAAAAAAAAAAAAAAAATGCGCCTCAAATGACACCAATAAACGGATAGGTAAATAAGTTTACTCTATCCTCCACAACTTGATTTGCTGAGTTGGGTCATTTTTTCCCGACCTTGTAGGTGAACAATAAAATATCCTGACATATTTTCAAGATGCTATAATTACTCTAAAGAAAACAGCTGCCGGTAATAAAACGCCTTGTCTTGTCATACCTGTAAGCTGACAGAGACACTCCTTATACTCACCAACTCACTCATTGTTGTAGAGCTGGAGAGGTCAGCTTGTTTTATCTATTGTAAACTGGAAGAATAATCATAAATTAGTCTCCTGGTTAACATAATAATAAAACTGGACTGATTTAGCATAACAATACGTCAGTTGGAAGGTGTATTAAGATTTTGATGCATAAAATTATTATCTGAGAGTGAGTGAGAAGGTATTTTGCATTAAATAACTACGTACAGATGGTAGGTAAAGGAGGTAGGTAACTATTTTCTATTATATATAGAGTTGAGAACAATGAGAAAGATGAGTTATCCTTAAATATTTTCTTTTCATCTCTTCTCAAGGAAGTGTTAAGAAAATGACGTGTGGAAGGTTGTTCCATGATAATTAATTAATTAACTCTTTTATTTTCCTAAGTAGGTATGTATAATCTCCAAAGGATGTAACTTGAAATATCCTATATGGCGAACTTTAAACCGCCTTCGCACTAAAGTTTCTAAATGTAAGAAGAATTTGGTGAGATGGGGTTACAGTGATGATGACAAATGTGACTGCGGATCTATACAAAACGAAGACCACCTCCTTAACTGCCCCACTGCAATTTTCACCTGTAAGGAAGAGGATCTTGTATTGGCAAATACAGCAGCTATTGAGGTTGCAGATTATTGGAAAAACAAAATATAATTTGGTGACAGAAACGGACTCGGAAAGTAAGTAAGTAAGTAAGTAAAGTAAGTAAGTATGTATAATGTACTAGATAATAATGCTAATATAGACATATTTATGTGAGTAAGTACCTATATTTCTGTAGATAAAATAATACAAGATCATTTATCTGTCCTAAATGATAGGGACGGATTTCGATTTCTGGGGCAAAATCTGAGTAACAACCGTCGAGTGGGTGGCGCCCCACTGGATATTATTCGGCTAGCTGGCCCCGCTCCCCCTAGATCGGTGCCTGGTGAATCAACACATATGTATTTGAATGGAATTAAAAGTGAAAACTTTATACACCTAGGAATTAGTTTCATAATGTGTGATGTGTGATTCATACGGTAGAATTTCCCAGCATGTTTGTCCTTTAACAAGTATCTTTTACGAGCCAAGTCCATTGTGACTTTTCTTGTTAATTTTCCACTGAACATAGATACAATACCTATTTAAGGTTGTTACAAGGTACCGCCTATTCATATAAACGTCTCGATACTCTCGGTTTCATTGAATATCCATAGGTACATTACTAGTACGATTATTATTATTTATAGAGTTATACCTATTTTCAAGACATTTCATGTATGCCTCTACTTGCATGTATGCCTCTTTCATCTCTGCCTCATTAATTCCAAGTCTGCATGAATAGTCCACAGGTCTCGTCCTTGATGGTTCCATATCATCCTTAAGGTTCTGTCGTGAGGACTTACAAGTCCTTCCTGATTCTTGGAACGTCTATCATGACTATCACAGGTTCCTTAAATGTATTTTCTCGAGGTGTTATATCGCGCTATGCGGCTGTTACGAAGTGAATAATTATTGGCACTGAACCTTTCATGAGTACCTAATATACATAACTATAGGTATATTGATTATATATTGGTTAGATGGATTATACTTATAGGTATATTGATTTTTTTTTTATATATAAAAAAAGAAACGTTCCTGAAAAGTTTGTTTTATTTATTTTTATTAAATATACAAAACTTGTCCCAGGGACCGTCCTTCCGGCCGAGGATGCAAGAAGCATTTCCTCTTTGAATGGCTAGACCAATTTTTTGGTAAATAAAATGATTGGAACGGGGATCACCCGTAATTCTAATCAATTTCTTTCCCAAATGGTCTAACCATTTCTTAGATTCGACACTCCAAGCCTCAATACACAACTAGTGGTTCTCTTTTTTCAGATGTCATATCAAGCATCCGAACAGCAGGAACTTTCATTCAATACCCCACTTGATGGGTTTCAAAATGAAAATATCAATCGGCCCTCTGTTGGGGTTGTCAAGCGGCCCCGTGCGAGTTGGGTGACCCAAAAGCTATGCTGAGAGCCCACTAATGGACGTATAATAAAAATTCATCAAAATGTCCGTAATTGTCCGGTAAAAAGTTATCGAGTCACAAACAAATAGACAAACTATCTGCAAATTTATCTCGTTGAAATTAAAACATCCACTTTGTATGGTCAATTATGTAAGGTGTCAAGTCCTGAAGCAAAGAAAACCTATACCTACCTCAAGTCTCATTCTAGTGGAACTTTACTTTTATGTACATATGTGTATGTACTTGTACATTGTATATTATTGTTATATAAATGTATGTAAAGTAATACCTACATTTTTACATACGTATAGGTACCTAACCCGGTAAACGCACATATAATAATATAGCATATTAAGACACCGTGTAGATACAGTTTATTATGACTTTATCTACGCATAATTAACATAAAGGGCTACTAAAATCTTATTCGAGCGATAGTATATGTATAATAAATACATCATTATATATTATTTATTTATCAAAACAATTCTAAGAAGTTATCATTCCCATAGGCAGCTACATTGTGCCTGATCTAGGCTCTACGAATTTCCGCGATCCTCTGCCAATGATAGTCCTTGTGTGTCACAGAGAATTTATTGAAATTTTAGAAACATAAATTACCAACCTGCTTACTGAATCTTATTTGTCTTCCTCCGTGGCTCAGTGGTTAAGAGCATTGGTTGCTGACCCGGAGGTTTTGGGTTCGAATCCCGGTCGGAGTGGAAAATTCTGACCGAGTTTTTCCGTTTCCGATATGACATGGGGCCCATTAACTTTTTTTTTAATGTCCCGATCGAAATTTGAACCTCAGTCTTCGGATTAAAAGGCAGAGGGCTACCACATGGATGTGAAGGTAAAGCGCCTTGAAATATGAATGAATCTTCAGAAATGTGGCTGAAGGGAAAATTTAAAATGAGATTTTTGAAAATTAAAAACAAATGAAAAATGTTATCCAGCTTTTCATTTTTCATAGAATAAAACTTAATGGGGTTCGATGAATAACTCACCGAGTCACACCCTCATTACAAATAAGGAATACTTTTCTAAGTACCTACAAAACAATATCAGGGAAGGAAGGTAATAATAGTAAATCATTTGTTTTATTTTTCATATTTTTTTTTGTATACAGATTACCCATCCTAAGCTATTTTTATTTGGCTTCTAAGACTTCTAAGTAACTATTCTAATTTCGCCAGGTAAAGTATTAGTGGTAGGTGGTGCAGAGATCTAGTTCCAACAATGTAAAAGTGGTTCAAGGTTTGATAACTGGATATAAGTCAACCATCAGTCACCATGGGGTGGCGTCATCGTGAACGATGGTAGCCAGACAGTAGAGGAATGACTCAGCACAACCACTGTCTTTTACAAGGAGGCTAATAATTGACAAGGGCCCCCAGAACCAAGCCAATGCTGGTCTACTCTCTGTTTATAGTGTCCCAGCCAGACTTATAGACCCCAGACAACCATCAGTAGGAAAATAAAATAAGTAACTATCTTCTCACCTTATGGTCCTCTAGCTGCATTTGGTCTCGTGTCATCCTGAGGGTCTGTGCGACTGTCTTGGGCGGAGTGGATTGCCCCTGAAATCATTGAATATAACAAAGAAAAATTAGAAAATCGCAGCTTGTGAAATTCTAGAATCGAAAAGAAAGAAAATCGAAATTCTAGTAAAAAAGAAAATACAAAAGAAAATTCTAGAAATGCAAGAAAATTGCAGAAAAATCATCTACAATACCTAACCGACCTCAGTAGCTTCATCGATAAGGCGGCGGACTTGTAAACTGGAGGTCGGTGGTTCAAGCCCCAGTTTCAGCGTAGAGATAGTAAAGCGAGTTTGAGTACTTTGAGTAGTTGTGAAATCACGAAAGTGATTAACACAAATATGATAATTGAATGGGTGAGTAGAAGAACATGTTTGTTATGTACTCTTTTCTATCATATCGTTTAATATGAAGGAGAAATACCCCCTTCAACTACGGAGAAAAAAAAATATTTTAGAGTGGAGGAAACTTATATTAGCATCTACAGCATAGTCTTCTTCTTCTTTTTCTCAGTCTTATCCCGCTATAGAATCAGAATGGAATACTAGAATTTCACAGACTTGAAATTTTTTTCGTTGTTAGTCAATATTAGACATATTGAGGTGCTTTAGGGAGTACTGACTCGCTGAGGTACAACAAAATATGAAGAATAAATTTAATAATAGTAAAGTTATAATTGGTCTTTCATCAATTCATCACCAACACCACCAGAGCGGCACAAAAACATTACAAAATAAAAAAAATACAAGTGCACGTGCCACAAACTCCAATTTAAAATAAATACGAACATATCTACAGCAATCTCTAATAATTAGTTCCCATTGTGTTTCTTCAATTGTTCGTTACGAAAAATATAACGAAAAGGGCTCGCGCTTGTTTGCCAATAAAGTTATCGCAGATTTGCGATTATTTTCGGGAACTATATGGGCACAGAGAAAGAATTTTTGCAGTAACTGCGGTTAGATAATTGTGGTTTATTGTGGACGAGTTTTTATAATGAGGGTGGGTGCGGTTGCGACAATCTGTGACATTATAGAGACAGCTGTGTTGTCCAACACATTAATTTAACGAGCTAGGCAGAAAATTAGCGAAAAAACCCAACGTTCGCTAATTAGGTATGTAAAATAGGCTTAGCTAATAATAAGGTTCAAGTATAATTAGTAGGAATACTAGGACTTACCTACCTATGATTTTTTGACCAACACCTATACAAGTATACAGTCATCATTTAATTTATGTACCTACATGTTCAAACAATTTTATGACATAGTCATAATAAATAAATAATTTGACAGTTATTATGTACAAGTGTGTACCTAATGATACATAATATGTCACCATAAAAAGCCACTCCTAAACTATTTATTCTGTCTGGCGGAATGGATGGTGCACAGAATCTGAAATATCATCGATAGTGGCTAGGTCCTGGTTGGGTGACCGTGGTTATTCTGGAATTCTGGTTCTTTTAAGCACTAGGTATATTACTTTTGCCTGAAGATGAATACTGTGATAAGATTAATGAAAGATAATGTCCAGGGTAGGTATCGGTAGGTATCATAAAATATTGTGTTAATCACAATCACAAAAAAATCTCAAATTAGATTAAATTTTAGCCACATTACCTACTTGGGACTCGAACCGCCGACCTCCAAGTTACGAGTCCGCTAGACGGTTATGAAAAATTCCCTCTTCTAAGAAATTTGAAGACAAATGAATTATACAATTAGATACATATTATCTATTGACACTTACCTAAAGAATTTTTCTTAACCCCAAAGAAGCGATGTAAATTTAGGTCTTAATGTTATTCTACGAAAATAACTATTTTGTGCGCAGTTTCGATGCACGTAACTAGGTAAATAGTACTCACATAACATAAATATATACCACCTGACGATAACTATATATAGTATATATGTAGGAATACCTACTACTTACTATGTACACAATATACATTGATATAGACATACCCACGTTTAATTAAACCATAGGTATATTATAATTTATGTTCGCCTAAATTCTTCAGAACTACATATTTACTTAAGAAATAAGAAAAATCTATGTTATTATTTAACTAGACATTGTATTTTCATCTATGAACATGGAATATGAACAATGAACTTAAAAAAATATTTTATGTAAGTACAACATGGTGAGGAGAAATATTTGTGACGAAAATAAATCATATTGGCGAATATTGTTAGAGACGTCTATCTAATTGGTGTTTAGCGTTCCAACAATGGCTAATAATAATACGTTCACTACACCTAGAATATACAGGGTGGACTGGAAGCATTGTATCAATAATAATAATAATAATAATACTCTTTTGTGCTCAAAGCATTTTCTAACACCTAACCCTCAGAGTCTTATTATTATGTGGTCACATTAATTCAATCACTTAATTGGAGTCTTTCATCACCCCAGAATTACATAAGTTCCACTAGCCTATTCGTGTTCAATGTGGTGTAACGTACATAGGTAGTGATTCATTAAATTTTAATATCTACTAAAAAAAAATGTCGTGGTGTCAAAAGAATAATAAATTGTTTAAAATGCCCGGTTTTCCAAATTCCAAATGGATATAATATAAACATATGTGTAAGTCGTACAAAATATATCCTCTAGTTTAATGCACAATTGAATCACCCTGTATTTCGCATTTTCTATCTGATTCCTCTGTTTCGTCACGGAAATAAGTGTTCACTAAACTAAAGCATGGCCATTGGCCATAACGCTAATTCATTTCTACTTTTTTGGTCACCAATTTGCCGAAGATAATATTCATAATTTGCCCGGGCTCATGCTTAACTTCCGTCCGGCTAAATTTTCTCACAAAGTGTTTGTCCGCGGTTACATTGGCTACCTAACTTGATACTCTTACTCATATTATTATTTGCTTTTTCTTTGTGTCATTATGTCACAATTTCAGTGGGTAGCGCAGAATCATAGGACTTTACAACTTTAATTTACAATGTCTTGTATTATTTTTTTGACTCTAATTCTCATTTTTCCAGCTCATTTTTGGCTCATTTTTCCTCACGAGGTATGAGTGGACTCCGAACATCCCAGTACAGAGCAGAAAAATCCCTACCCCGCTGGGGATCGAACCCAGGTCACCATGCGTGCAATGCGCTCTAACTCAATCGGCTTCAGTGTCTACGACACTCTTAACTAAAATAATAATAATAGACATGTATTTTTATTGCCCGAGGCTAGAGTTTAAATTGGGTTCACGATCACCGTGCATTGGGTGAGTGTACCAAATATTGTAAATAGTAAGTTTAGAGGAATTGTGACATCCCTTTTGAGATTAACAAAACTAAAAAAGAAAAAAAAAATTCAGTCGATTCTGGATATAAGAGAAATTTTCCACTCGTCGTCACTCTGGCAGGTTGGGTGGCAGAGAATGCCTAGTTTCTGGATTATGTCATTGGAATTCTCAAGTGAAATTCCAGGAGCATATATCATGCGTGTGTCAGATTACAATAGGTATTAATGTGGCATTATCCAGGTTCTTTGTTTTACAGATTACGTTAACACCTATACCAGGTAGGTTACTTTCTAATTTCATAACAGACTCACAACAATAAGGTCGGGTATCGAATATCCTTGATGTCAATCAGATGAAATTGTTGGGTGGAAGAGATTGCCACAGGTAATAACCCCGCCCTCTAGTTAAGACATATGTGTATATATATGCATATTTATCTATTTTTTCCTTTCTATTCTTTATAGGTATTGGTTCTATTTTTTCATTTCTTTGTAATCATTATTTGTACCTACTGTACATTTATGTCTTATTATCAACAAAAAAAAATATCATATTTGTGTTAAATTGTTAATCAATTTCGTGACGTGAGAACTACTCAAACTAGCTTTTCTCAATCTTTGCTGAACTTGGGACTTGAACCACCGACCTCCAGGTTACAAGTCCGCCGGCTTATCGATCAAGCTACTGAGGTCGGTTATACCACTTTAATATAGTACAAGATTGAATTGGAAGACAATGGATACATTTCCATCCCCTTTGCTGTAGAGACAATGGGTTTGTTGGGAGCTGAAACAAAAAGCTTGGTGAACGTGTTGGGGTCAAGGCTAGTTGAAAAATCAGGTGATGGTAGAGTAAGTTTCTATCTATCATAAAAAATAAGCCTACTATTCAAAGAGGAAATGCGGCGGCAGTTGTGGGCTGTGTGCCCCAGGGAGATGAGTTGGTTGACTAGTTTTATAGATAGTAAAATAAAGATAGATAGGTTAATTTAATATTTAGTATCTAATATTTTAAAAACTATCTTCTTCTTCTATCGCGTGTAGAGTGCAAAAAAAAGTCACAGTATATTCAACGTGCTATCAGCATTCTTTTCTTAACAGGTTTTCGTCTCATTAATAACGAGGATTCTGTTTCCATCCACAAAGTTGCGCCACAATCTCTGCTTGAGTCCAAATCTCGAATTACAAACTTGGAATATAAAAAAAATTAAGCGGCCGCAGTTTCTTGAAAAAAAAACACAAGTTGACCTCACTTCTGCCGTCCATAATTAAGAAGCCCAGAGTTCCATTGTTGTTTATTATTATTTTGGCATTGATCAATAATATTAATTAGTGCATGATCATTATTATCAGCCCGGACATGTGCTAACTGTATAATTGTATATCCTTGTATTTTGTTATTTATAAAGAAAGTTGGCAACATTTGTAAACAAAATACAGGAAAACCAAAGGCTCGATCATATTTATTCCAAAAAATGTCACTTGTAATCCAGAGAGAAAATTGCTCAAGTATTCTGAGTACCTACTTTGCCCTCTGGATTGCAAATGGCAGAAATTTATTATCTGTAAAAAAAAAAAAAAAAAAAAAAAAAAAAAAAAATAGCTTATGAATACCTATACCATTATACCACAATGCAATCCATAATTTTTATCTCTGGAATTCCATCAAAATAATTTATTATGACAATACCTTTTTTTTAGACAATTAGAGTGTTTAGATTAACCTATGCGTAGAGATCGATGTGGAAGACGGTGGTTCGAGTCCCAAGTTAAGCAAAATTCAGTAAAGTCAGTTTGAGTATTGTGATACATTTCACCATTGTTACCTACATACCTATTGTTATTAAAATAGAAACTATAAACTTGAAAAAAAAAAAAAAAAAAAAATCCCAATTTCTTTTGATAATTTAATCTTGACGTCAATTTCTACAACTTTGATTAGCTGTGAACATACTCCCTCTATTTACTGAACATACTCCCTCTATTTATTGAACATACTCCCTCTATTTACTGAACATACTCTGGCTTCTACGTATCAACCTCATCCAGCCTATGTTTGGCCGAAATAACAGCAAACACTTTCTCGAGGACTACTGGAGTCGTGACAGGGCGGGCAACAATCCAGCACATGTTGCACAACTTTACAGTTGCTTGCTCTATGTTGCACAACTTCATTGTTGCTCGCGTCATGTTGCACAACTTCACTGTTGCTTGCTCTATGTTGCACAACTTCATTGTTGCTCGCGTCATGTTGCAAAACTTCACTGTTGCTTGCCTCATGTTGCACAACTTCACTGTTGCTTGCCTCATGTTGCACAACTTCATTGTTGCTTGCCTCGTGTTGGACAACTTCACTGTTGCTTGCTTCATGTTGCACAACTTTACTGTTGCTTGCTCTATGTTGCACAACTTCACTGCTGCTTGCTCCATGTTGCACAACTTCACTGTTGCTTGCTCCATTTTGCACTAATTCACTAACCCGTCGAGCAGAGGAAACTGTTGCTTGCTCCATAATAATAACAGATAACAGTCATTAGTGGATGGCAACCACCAGGGGAGGTTAATGCTCAAGGCAATTTCTTCCACCTAACCCTCAGAGTCTTGTAATTATGGGGTCAAACAAATGAGGAAAAATTCATTCATTCGGTGGGATTCAAACGAACGGATCCAAAAACTACTTGGATTATCATACCAGAGCCTTAAACAAAAGATCTAAGTTGCTATGTTGCACAACATCACTATAGTCCGTGGAGCGTCGGGAACTGTTGCTTGTTACATGTTGCTATGTTGCACAACTTTACTCATCCGTGGCGCATAAGGAACTGTTGCTTGCTACATGTTGCTATGTTGCACAACTTTACTAATTCGTGGCGCATAGGAAACTGTTGAATTTAAGTTGTGACATCCGCTAGCAAATAAGGTAATTCCAATTCATACCTTGTTCCATTGCGTTCATATAATAATTTAGTTTGATATGAGTCATGATCATGCTGTTGCTTGAAGACGTACGTAAGTTCACATTTCGTAGGAGGAAGGACTAAAATAAAGTCAAGTTTTTGTGGAAGACTAGGTCATTCATAGTAATATTTTTAATTGAATATTCTTCTTCTTCCTTTACTCTATCTTATCCCGCACAAGTAGGGTCGACGTTGTTCAACCTTATGGTTGAGATTAGTTAGTTGTGGCACATTTTTTACGGCTGGATGCCATTCCTAACACCAACAATTCTATTTTTGATTTAACGTCCTGGATTAGGACGGGGGTTTTACCCTCCATTCGCTGGAAATCGTACCAGCTATACCCACATTAACCTCATCCAGCCTGGTATTAGGGACGGAAATAGATTATTTGGTGGAATGGAAATGGTAATTGAATATTACTTCCGATAAATTTTGTAATATTAGAAATCGGAAGTATTGTTTTCGTTTTTGTAAAAAAAATAATTTTTTGCTCCGATTTCAATATTTTTCAATTTATTTTATTAGTTTTACCAGACCAAACACCGAACTCAGAATTGGAACACATAACTCTCACCAATCAAAACCACCACTGAATGATACATAACCATTATGCATATTCATAATCATTATAATATCCATCTCGATTATTGATCTCCAATCGATTCTAATGAGTCGTCTCTCCGAGCACAAGAGTGTTGACCTCGGGTTAGGTCAAGATCTTGACCCTTGACTGACCCATCCTAACAGGGCGTCCATAGAGAATTCTCCAGAGTCAATCAAATATTCGCCAGGATGTGTTTCTATTAATAGAATTTATTAGTATGAAATTCTCAACCGATCTCAGTAGTCGGATGGTTGTTGGTAGTTGGTTAGCGTAATGTACTTCAAGCCGGGAGGTTGATCTCAGTAGTCGGATGGTCATTGGGGAGGTTGGAGGTTCAAGCCGGGAGGTTGGAGTTCGTGTCCTGGACATAACGAACATTTAATAAAAGTGCAGTGTGTGTGTGTACTGTGTGTGTGTGTGTGTGTCTGTATGTTTGTGTGCATGTGTGTGTAATTGTGTATGAGTAGTTGTATGTTTGGGTGCATGGGTGCATGTGTGTCTGTGTTATTTTCTCTATTTCTTTCTTCTTACTATCAAGAAAGCTGCTAAGTATAATTGTTAATCCTTATTTCTACTGCCGATTAGGCCTATTATTCCAGCAGTAAGCCCAAGACGTATTATTATGTGGTAAATATCCCAAATGGCATCAGGAAAACTTGTCATGTCCCGGCTGGGTTTCGAACCCGCGACTCCTGGATTCACAGAGTGCCGCCTTTACCACTGAGCTACCGGGACATAATAAACCACTTAATCTAATACTACCTACCCATAGAGGACACACTTCGGTAACTGTCTCTTTAATGTGGTCCGGTTATGCCGAGGATAGAATATCAGACTACCGGCCTACGGATGCTTCATCCCGTCCATAATTATGTATAATTATTCATATAATTATGGGTCATAAAAATCTTCTCTTATGGGTCTACTGAGTTTTGCACTTGTAGGCATGGTAAGGTCAATGCTGGATCTGAACGGAATTTTAAATGACAAGGGCGTCTAGGACCACAGTCCAAATTGGAGATGTCCTTTAACTATTTTATTATAGACAGTCTAGGAATGAAGATGTCCTTTATTATAGATAGTTTAGATTTTTAGAATTTAAGAAGGCCTTTTTGATAGACACTTCAGTTTGAAATTGAAAACATATAATGTCCTTTTTCATGATCGCATAAGAAATACATGACCTGCGCACAATCTGAGAACGGAATAATATTTTATTTATCAAAAGTTAAAAGTATTACACTTTTAGCAATAATAAAGCCATAATATTTAAGGGAAGCCAATCGCCGGTGCTCCCTAAGTTAATTTTACCTGTAGTAATTGTAGTAATTTTACCTGTAGTATTTGTAGTAACTTTATCTGCAGTATTTGTAGTAATTTTACATGTAGTATTTGTAGTAATTTTACCTGTAGTATTTGCAGTAATTTTACATGCAGTAATTGTAGTAATTTTACATGTAGTAATTTACTTGTAGTATTTGTAGTAATTTTACCTGTAATATCTGTAGTAATTTTACCTGTAGTAGGTACCTATTTGTTAACTAGCGTTCTTTGCATTCCTCCATTTACTCTATCAAGTTCTGATTTCTAGAATCTAGAATGCCTTGACTAGGTGCTCTGTATATTGTTAGCTACATAGGTACTGCAGATGTAGGTGGAAAACCACACCGCAGATAAATTTGTACCTGCACATTATAACTACTTACTTTCTGGTAGGTCTAGTGCCTATACAGGGTGGACCAAAAAAACGTTTACACCCGTTAATGGTAGATTACTGACGACATTTCCAGGCCGGATCTGCAATCCGTTTTTTTCGGATTCGCCTTTGTAACTGCATAAAGTGATTTTTTGCAACTTTCCGAAAAAGTCTGACTTTGGCTTATTCTTCAGGTCAGTACTTTTTTTCTGTTTAAGATGAGTTGATTCTGAACAATTCTGCAGAAAGCCAACAAAATTTCGACGTTTCTAGTTACACTACTTTGTTTTTTACGGTTTGGTTTGTCATATTTTTTTACACCTGAACAGAAAAAAACACACGAAAAAACTTTTTTACTAAATAAAACACTCGACATTTGTCCGAACAAATTTTAGCACAGACACGGGCAAGTTTGATAAAAGTTGGCGGCCGCCCCGAGGATGCTAAAAAATAATTTTACGATTTTTTATCACGTGATCTTCTGGGAAAAATTATTAGATGTTTGCCAAAAACTCTTCAAAAATCCTAAGAGTTTTCTATCTGTAGACTGTGTAAGGGCGTCTTGTATTGTTTACAAAATTTGTTTACATTGCTTTTTTTGAATACCGCGGTCTCACATGCCTTCATCAGCCAGTTTAGGAAAATTCAAATGATACTTTTCGTGCTCTTCAAATTGTTAGTGGTGTTAGCCAGATGTGGTAGTGATAAGAGTGTTGGTCGCATGACTGAGGTTCACTTCTCGGCGGTCAATATTTTTTTAATTATCAAAAAAATCTGATGGAATATTTTATTCATACCTGTATCTGACCTGTTGTAACACCAACAACATATGGGTTTATTTTTGGGATTTTGGGTAATGCCATCTGTAAAACTAGCGAATTTTCCAAACGAAAATAGAGTTTATGAAATAAATCCAGGTAAATATGTAGGTAGGTTCTTCTATCATAAACAATACTAATTAAATAACAAATATTTACCGATTGCCAACTCTTAATAGAAGTCTTGAAAAAAAAAACAAGATAATATTTTGTAAAATTAATAAACTTTTGCAGTCTTTATTACCTATGTTTTATACTATTTTGATATAAACAAAAAGGTAGGTATTAAAAAAAAAAAAAAACATTTTGTGTTAGTATGTTCAATGAGAAACGATTAGAAGTGCACGATTAGCTCAGTGGTAAGCTAGTCACTTGCCCTGCGGAAGATCCCACACGGGTCCGAACGCCAGAGCCAGCAAAAAATTCATGACTGCAAAATAAAAAAGACTGTTGCCATTTTTTATTTTGCCGTAGTACACAGTGTACAGTGTTTGAAACCAATGAAACCTTAGTTCTAACTCAGAACTGTCCCTCTTACTTCTTGCTTTTCTCTCTCTTTCGCTCTCTGCCTCTCTCTCTCTCTCTCTCTCTCTCTTTCGTTATCTGCCTCTCTCTGTCTCTCTCTCTCTCTCTCTCTCTCTCTCTCCCTCCCTTCTCAATTCCCTCAGAGGAACTGTTGGAAGTGGCGTCCACCTTCCTGGATGCAAAGGTTGAACCTATTCATCATGTTCCCTCGAATGTTGCGGAAGATTCCAGGTTTTTCTGTCAGGTCATCGAATGCCAACAGGATTCTTGCTACCAGATTCTGCTACTCTTGCGTCTCCACTGGTATTTTGTAAACTATGTTTTTCACGTTATCCCAAATGTTCCTGTTGGCAGCTCCATATTTATGCTAAATGCATATCAGCCATTTCAGCATCCGAATTACAATAATGTAACTTGTACTAAAAAAACTCAAGAAGTTTAAAGATAATACTTCATAAAATGCAGAAAAATATGCTTGAAAACTATCATCGAGAAACAAACAATCATTCATTTGACTGGCCTTTAATTAATTCCAAGGAAAATAATTATCAGACATAAATAGCTAATTACTCTTTGAGTACAAGACGACTCTACACAGTCAACACTTTTAAGATTTTGAACATCATTTTTTGAGACTTACCTGGTTTGTTTCCCCAGAAGATCACGTGATAAAAAATCGTAAAATTATTTTTTAGCATCCTTGGGTTGGCCGCCAACTTTTATCAAACTTGCCCGTGTCTGTGCCAAAATTTGCTCGGGCAAATCTTAGGTGTTTCAAAGTGTAAAAAACTTACATGAGAATTTTTTTTCAATTCAGGTGTCAAAAAAGATGCCAAACCAAACCGTAAAAAACAAAGTAGTGTAACTAGAAACATCGAAATTTTGTTGGCTTTCTGCAGAATTGTTCAGAACCAACTCATCTTAAACAGGAAAAAAGTTCTGACCTGAAGAATAAGCCAAAGTTGGACTTCTTAAGAAAGTTGCAAAAAATCACTTTGTGCAGTTACAAAGGCGAATCCGAAAAAACGGATTGCAGATCCGGCCTGGAAATGTCGTCAGTAATCTACCATTAACGGGTGTAAACGTTTTTTTGGTCCACCCTGTATACATAGGTACATGTATATTTACCTATATATATATGTAGAGCAAGCGTTAATATCACCTACAATCACTCACATACCTACACACCCATTAAAACAATCTGGATTGCAGATTATGTAATCAGTGTATCTGCAACACTGCTGCACTAGAGATGGAAAATTTTGAATTAACTTTTTTACAATTAGTTTAGCAGAGATGGAAAATTTCGAATTAGGTTTTGCTGATTCTTTCTTATTCCTGTTTGTATCACTGGTAGTCAAGTGGTTAACGTGCTAGTCTGGTAATGCAGATAGCATAGGGATCCGTTGGTTCGAATTTATCTAGAATTACGAGAGTTTAAATTTGATTTGTCAGCCTGGATGCAAGCAAAGCCTAGACCCATTGTATTTTTCTTTAACTTGGCCATCATAATATTATAAGATGGCTCTTCATAATAATATACAATTACTTACTTTGGTTTCAAGAGAAAATTTACTATAGCCTATAATTTATAGGTACAAAATTCCGGCTATCCCAGCAGAATAGACCATCATCTATGCTGCAGCAAAAATTCAGGTACTTTTTTTTATTAATTAAAACTTCAGTACTACCTGATTTTGTGCACCATTAAGTAGCCTGTTCCAGAAACACTTTCTACTCTCCAATTCTCCCTTTCAATTGTCACACAACGCACTTTCATTGGTTATTTCGTTCTAATTAACCAATGAAAATGCCTTGTGCGACGGTTGAAAGGAATGAAAGGGAGATTTGGGGATTCAGAGAATGTGAGAGTTCTTTTTGAAACAAGGGCCAGGTCAAGTCACCATTTAAAATATCTAACTCAACTGGAAATAGCTTTAGGGCGGAATTAATAGATGTTTTTATAATACCTCTATAGCGTTAAGTCACGGATTGCGTACTGTGTAAGATAGGGAAAACCGACGCTTACCAATGACTTAAGTTACTGATGTTGTCTATTAATTTCGCCCTTAGTTTTGCTAAATCGCATTTACCCTGCAAAGCCCTGCATGCATCAGTACCATCTCCCTGACCTATTTTATTTACACTTGACGGAGTGCTTTCAAGTGTTTCGTATACTTTCTCAAAGGAGAAAATCAAGTTGTCATTTGGCAGCATTTTATCTTTTTCCTTTACTGGAAGGTCAATTTCATTGACCTCAATGGCCCTAGCTGTTATAGACACCTACCCTACAATGCCCTACATACATCAGTGCCTCCATGACCTATTTTATTTACATTTGACGGAGTGCTTTCAAGTGTTTCGTATACTTTCTCAAAGGAGAAGATCAAGTTGTCATTTGGCAACATTTTATCTTGACTGGCAGGTCAATTTCTTTGATCACAATGCCCCTAGCTGTTATAATCTACCCTGCACCCTGCATACATCAGTGCCATCTCCAAGACCTATTTAATTTACACTTCACCGAGTGCTTTCAAGTGTTTCATGTTACAGACATGAAACACTTGAAAGCACTCGGAGAAGATCAAGTTGTTATTTGGAAGCATTTTATTTTGATTGGAAGGTCAATTTCTTTGACCTCAATGGCCGTAGCTGTTATAGACATCTACCCTACAATGCCCTACATACATCAGTCCCATCTCCATGACCTATTTTATTTACACTTGGCCAAGTGCGTTCAAGTGTTTCGTATACTTTCTCAAAGGAGAAAATCAAGATGTCACTTTGCTGCATTTTATCTTTTTCCTTTACTGGAAGGTCAATTTCTTTGACCTCAATTCTGAAGTAGTGTGTTTTGAATCAATTAGATAATAATATCTAGAGGTAGATAAGTACGCTCAACCCCATCCTCAATTAAAAATCAAACTCTCTTCTATTGACACATGCAAAGACACACTCATAATACCTATTATTAGGTATATTATGAGTGTAATTTATTGTAAACACATAATATAGGTACTTATATAATTTGTATAGGTATATTAAAAAAAATAAAAAATCAATTACCGGCCTAACCGGTACCAATTTTCCTAAGGTAAGTAATATTGAAAAATATGCATTTTCAATATAAAATATTCGTGATACCCATACTTCAAACAAATCATGGTACTATTGCTACTGTAAAGTTTTCTTTAATGTTGGTCCATGAATTTTATATTGGGTTTCTATAAGTTTAGGTATCCTAATGTTGACCTAAAACTACCCTCTCTTCGAGATCTGAACTTTTTCAACAAATTGATTGAAGGCAGTGTGGATTGCACCAAGCTTCTTGAGTTGGTTCAACTTGATTGCCGTCGTCGACTCAGAGGTTCTAAAACTTTTTATGTTAAACAGTGTGCTACCAACTATACTTTCTTTTCTCCTCTCAACCGTATGATGAGAATTCAGAACAACTAGTTTTTTTCATTAACTGTTAGTAATTGTGAATTTATATATTTTTCATCATTTTCTTTAAATTTTAATTTAACATTAATATTTTAATATTTTTTTTGTATCGTGTTTTCATGTATAATGGGGTCTGCTCGTAATTAAATGAATCGGTACAACCGATAATTACTATTACTATTACTATAAATTGGCACTGTTCTTTGTTTTATATTTAGTTGTTCATTGTTGACTATAGAAAATGAGACATAGAAAATACTAATAAATATTATAAATAATGTCTATTTTTCCAGTGAAAATATTTAGGTAGGTACGCTTTGAATTTGAAGACCATTGCACATTACAACAAATATTACTCACAAGGAACACTTTATTAGGTACATACCTATAACTATCTATGTATAAAAGTTTGATATATTTGTGTTTAATGTGTTCATCACAATCGTATGCTAATATCATAATTACCCAAACTCTAATTTTGCTTAACTTGGGACTCGAAACATCGATTTCCAGATTACAAGTCCGCCGCCGCATCGATCAAGCTTCTGAGGCTGTTCACCTTTTAGCAAAGATGTACAACAGTAAATATAATACGGGACACCCTGTATAAAGGTGCAGCTCTAATAAGTAGGTACAGTACACAGATCTACAATTACCTACAATAAGGTGTAATTACCTGTCAGACTGTCAAAATAATTTGGACTTGCAAAATTTTCAAGTGTTTGCAATAAGCGAGGTCAATTCTGTCACGAACTCGTAAGTGATGAGTACAGAACTGCTACCGGCAAATATTTGCAATTTGCATATGGGTCATTAACTCTTTTCTTCTAATAATACTACAGTATAGAAAGTGCTAAAGCGTTTGACTCCTAATATAATAATAATAATATTGCCTTAGTTATATAGTTATACTGCCCGAGTAGGAATATTATAAAGTCCCATTATTCCAGCAGTAAGCCCAAGACATATTTTTATGTGGTAAAAAATCTCAAATGGGAGCATAACATGTCATGTCCCGACTGGGTTTCGAACCCGCGACCTCTGGAATCTCTGGATTCACAGAGTGCCGCCTTTACCTCTGATCTACCGGGACCGACGAATTCTTCTTCGAAGAATCAATATACTGTTATTCTTCTTAAATATACAGTTATACCGACCTCAGTGGCTTGATCGATAAGGCAGCGGACTTGTAACCTGGAGGTCGGTGGTTCAAGTCCCGGTTTCAGCGTAGATTTAGTAAAAGCGAGTTTGAGTAGATTTGATATCACGAAAGTGAATAACACAAATATGATAACTTTTCAAAACTTTTTTTCAACTAAATATACAGTTATACTTCCTTGACTTACAGAAATACAGACTTGCTGCGAACATGTCGCTCATGTCCGAGATATTTCTACTATTCGGCAAGTGAGAGAAAAGAGCGATTTATGGATATTTTTTGGCCTCGAGGGTTTTATATCGCTTTCAACTAATTTCGTCGTATCCGCCTATAGCATTATTATCATCAGGTTATCACTCATTGTGTTGACGCATATCCCTGTTCCCCTTGTCGTATTGTCGTACGAAGTGAATAACAGGAACAAACCTTTAACCAGCCCAGCTAGCTGGCAAATTTCTAAGGCTGGTATGCAGAGACGTTTTTTCTTATCCCTGTGGGTTTACTGTAGGGTTCACTGTAGGGTGGTCCCGAGCTTGCTATAGGGAAAACTTCGACCTTGAAAATTATTTATTAAAGAGACATTTGAATGCGCATGCGCACAGGCGCTTCAAACAAACGTCTCTGCATAACAAAATCAGCTGAAGGGACAAATGACCCAGGCATCTGTACAGTGAGGACCACCCTAAAGGGTTTATGGAGGCTTGAAACAGATTTAAAGAAGATTTAAAGAGCCTTGAAACAGATTTAAAAAGGGTTTAAAGAGGCTTGAAACAGATTTAAAGAGGTTTTAAAGAGGCTTGAGAAAAGCCAAAGTCCTCAAGATAGTTGGTTTCTCATCAAACCACTCATTTATAGTGTGGGCCACGACTAGCCGGGAACAGATTGATTCTCCTAGACCAGCTTATCTCTAAAATTTTTAAGGGCCCCCCACCTTACAAAAGCGTGGGGGGGGGGGGGTGTATGAAAGAAAAGTAGGTAGATATGTAAATGGTAATTAAGATTCTTAATGGATTTGGTTCTTCATTGAAACAAGAAAACGAAAATAAAAACAAAAATAAAACGAAAAGAAAATTAATCACTGACCTACCACCTACCTAACGCACAAATCAAGGAGAACTAAACTTAATAAACATTCACTTTGAATTGGGATTATTGGGAATCCCGACACTCGGGAGAAACAAGAGAAAATTCACGTTTGAACTTCTTCTTTTTTTAAATCCTGAAATGGCTTCGCGGACCCCCAATTTAGCTCTCGCGGACCCCAGGTTGCCGACCGCTGTCCCAGACCAAGTTCTCGACTGGTAAAAGATGACCATATTAGAAGTACACCAATGCCTAAACTATTTTTTTTGTTTAACGTCCCTGTCTTTTTTATCTGCAAGGTAATATTGCCACGATGGGAATTTTACTCTCCACTCGATAGAAACTCTCGAACTCAACTTCAAATTAAGTCCTAGCTTGATTGGGGCCGGGAAGCCTCACGAGCCAGCACCACGAGATTTCGAATTTGAATGGTCACCCATACAAGTGCTAACCTCGCTAGACACTGCTGAAATTCAGTGATGGAAAGCGAACTGGTGTAATCAATGTGACATTGATGCTGGCTTACCTAAACTCAGTGTCTCAGAATTGAAAATTTACTTAATATGTTGCAAATAAAAGAAATGAAAAGTTCTTGTAAACGGTCCTGACCAAATTGGCAATTTACCAAATCGCTAATTATAGTAAATTTAATTTCAAATTTAATGGCCACCAATCTACTAGAGAGTTTTAAAAAGCTTTTTTAATGCATTCGTTGTTTTACGAGTATGTAACTGAGCAGATTGGCGGTATAAGCCTCTCTTGCATGGTTTTATTCCATGCTTAATGTTAATTACATATTTGCGGAGTGGACATAATTTTCAGGATGCAATTTCAGTTATTTGATGACTAGCTGAAACCCGGCACTTTGATACTGTTCTGGTTTTTACCCGTGACTGATGGGGGTCCTATGTGTTTCATTTTTATATCCTTTTTTAATATCCTATAATTATTATTATCCTTTGATATTACGCACCTAAATACACCTAAAGGAGACTCTGGTCCAAATTTGGAGTTATTTGGTGCAGCATTTGGAAATCCTGTTGATTATGAATGAATGCATATTATAGAGTCATGAGTGCTTCTTCCGACTTGAGGGAGGGTCTGGCTTATCTTGACTTTAATCCTGTTCTATAATCTGGAACTAAAAAGCCTCTTCACTCTCACATTCTAAACAGCTACTTTGGTTTAGCAGTTATAAACCTAAAGATAAATAGAAAGCTTTATCCCTCGCTCGACTCTTTTAGTATCTAACGAGTGGCGTCATCGTGAACGATGGTAGCCAGACAGTAAAGGAATGACTCAGCACTTCTACCACTGTCTTTGCAAGGAGGCTAATAATTAACAAGGGCCCCCAGAACCAAGCTAATGTTGGTCTACTCCCTGTTCATAGTCCCCCAGCTAGACTTCATCATATACAATACTAATGAATTTGTTAATCAGTTCAGTACTTCGTGAGGAGATTTCATTAATACAAGACAGAAAGATTCCCTAGTTATGCTAGTTCTGTCAGTGCGTCATGAAACTCATGTGAGGTATGTATCAAGCAAAACGCTAGTTTTGCAACGCCAAGATAAACAAAACGAGCGTGCTATACTTACGCTAAACCGAGTTCGTATGTATTTTCTTTTGTAATTTTGACCTTCTTAAATAAAACTTCTTAATCTTTTTTCTTCATATTCGTGTTTTCCTCGTCGAATAGAAGATGACTACTTTTTATTTGACCTTTTTCTGACACCCCTAACCGCTTTTACGAGCACCACCAAAATTAGTAAAAGATTCATACTTTATTTTTTTTATTATTTTTTTTTTTTTTCCGCATTCGACTTACCACGGGCATATGGTTCAAGTTAAAATTATGACATTTTGGATATGGGTTCTTAATGCTTGCAGCTCGAGGTTTTAACAAAAAAAAAACTTCCGCGGTCACTCGGCGGCGCTTTGGCGGTATTGCCTGTATCTCAAATGCGGCTGATAATAGAAAGCTGAAACTTTGTATGTTTATTATTTGACCAATTTACAGCTTTTTTTATTCTGTGTAATTTTTTTATAACTATAACCATTTATGAGTTATAACATATTTTGTTGATTTTTGACGTTCACCGACTTTTCTTCACGTAATCACATGTATCGCTATTAAGGCTTTATTCTATCGAGCTGAAACTTTCAGAACATATTCCTGAGTCTTGTCAGATGATTCCTCGTCAGAATAGCCGTCTTCAAAAAATGTACGGTTTTTGAGTTATAAGCTCCTTAAGTCATTGGTAGCGCACAATATAATTTCGATTAGAGTACCTAATGTTCTCCGAGTATCAGAGCTCAGGGATTCCTCAAATGAAATATACGTAATGGCTGTGTTTGCTGCCTTTCTTTCTTCGATCTTTTTTAGGTTATTTGGTCTTATAGATGAATGTATTTTTCTTCGTCTAGCTTTTTTTAAAGATATGAGTGAGATTATTCAATATAATATCTAATATCTTTAACAATATCATATTGAAAATACCTACTTGATCTAATGCACATAATAATTATGTATGATTTTATTTGTGGTGAAGCACAAGGCCTCTTTACAATTTTTTGTGGGTAGCGCTGCATTACTAAGAGCCTCCTTCACATTTCGAATTATTCTATTACATTAATTTCTTTTTACTCTGGTAATGCCGCCACTGGTCGTTACTCATACAAGTAACTACACATTTTTTCCTCACGAGGTATGAGTGGACCCCAAACATCCAAGTACAGAGCAGAAAAATTCCTGCCCCGCTGGGAATCGAACCCAGGTCACCATGTGTGCAATGCCTAGCGCGCTAACTCACTCTGCCACGGTGACTACTTAATGTACATAATATAATTTGTAATGTATAAAAAACTAAAACAATTAGGTATAGAGTACTCCATTAAAATAATGTACGATGTACGAGGCTATAAAAAAAAACACACACACAACGAGTATTTACTTGTTAAAGTCATCTTAAGTTTTAGTATTTTGAAAATATGTAGGCCTGCAAGCCGAGATTCGGCGATTTGAGTTTTGTTTGACAATATCGCATCAACCATACGGAAAATTCAGATCCTCGGAGAATTGAGAACCTCCCTAAGCAATCTAAGCATGCATACATAACACACATACATAACGGGAATAGTTAATGTAAAAACAATTTCACCAAATTTCGTTGTTACGCATTTGATTTCTGAGAATTACCGATCCATAAAAATGCTTGACTTTACATAACTAAACACAAGAGAAGGGTAAACAAATCATAAAAGATTATTCCAATCGGTATCTGTGTAGTACCTACTTTTTTACGAAAAAACCAAAAGAGAACTGGTTTTCTTTTGTTGTTTCATTGACCGATGATACTATAGTATATCCATTTCATTATGATAGTTGAGAATCATCACGACAAAATACGAGAACCAATCAGATTCCAGAACATCTTACAATGTTGCAGTCTTAAAAATATCTATTTTCAGTACACTCTCTCACTCGTTGCGATTAAAAGGAGCTCTACTATACAAAGGTCGGAAGGGTACGTTTGGTGCAGGTAATATTTAAAAGGTTTCGCAAATGTTTGACTTGGTTCACAGTGCATGGTTTACATAATAAATATAATATTTACTTCTTCATTTTTCTATTGTTTATATTTAGATTGTTTTATAAACATGTAGCTACCTACTACCTAAATAATTAATCTGGTTATGATCAGTAGATCAGTCAGTTCTCACTTGTATTTGATATGAGGATTGGGCTAATAGCTTTATCCCTCTTATGGAGTAGGTAAATCATTTTTGTACGTATTATCTTTATTAAAAAAAAAAAAAAAATGTGGTTTGGTTTTATTATTAATTTATAGGTAAATGAAAAAATAGTAGTCAAACCTATTAGGAAAAATACAAATGAATCACTTCGGTGAAAATCAATGGTTGGGGAAATACACGCAAAATCATGCTGGTATTATTTAGTATTTTAATAATAAAAATCACAATTAAAATCATCATACTTATATGTACTGCATCACATAATATTATTACCTAGGTACTTGGTTATCGATCAGAAATTTATGATTTTGAATGTTTCTACATAATATCTAGATATGTACATAATTATATTGTATCAACCTTAAGGTTGAAAGAAAATGTACAAGGAAGTATTGTGCGATGCACCTACCTGCACTTAAGATTCTTTACTTCTGTAGTCTTTGCAGTTTTGGCAACCCTGCCTACGATTTTAATAAGTCATAGCTATCATAATGAAAGGGATATACTATAGTTGAGTTATTTAGGGTGAACGTGTGATATTCAAAACAATATTGATAAATCATAAGAGAGTGTACCTACTCTTTCTATTTTAAAGAAATTGCTTCATGCGTGTACAGCTGTACACTGTACATAATTTTTAAAAGTATTTGATTTCCGAATTCATGCAATTTTTTACTTTCCTTATCCTATAATATACATTCCTTATTGTCGAAAATTTGGTCTACCCTGTATTTCACATTTCTGGACGAATCATAGCCTCAGGATACCATGAAAATTGTTTTCGTCCATTGGTCCGTGCGTCCGCCTGTCTGTGAACGAGATATCTCGAGAACGGTACAACCTAGAGACTTAAAATTTGGTATGGAAGTTGATTTTATATACCACACGAATGTTTTAGTGGCAGAAGCTGACTTCTTTTCAACTGATAAGAAAAGTGTGGTGGTGTCACACCAGTTTATTCTCTTTTTAATTAGTTGTTTTGTAATGCGTTTTCGAACGACTTACCCACTTTGGTAATATTTTGCCGAAATTAAAAAAAAAAAAAATAAGAACCGATTGTCCTGAATATCCATACTATCGGATTCCCCATTAATACATGAGGAAAAATTATCACTCAATTTCCGTAACCCACTGGCAGGATAGGCCAACCATGCACCAAAAATCCTAAGGAACAACTAGAAAGAAGAAACCCGGTGTAATAAGCTTAAAGGAAAAAATTAAAGGTGCAATATTTTAGATATATTGTACCGAAGAATAGAGATGATGAGAAAGGAAAAGTTTAAGAAAAAGGAAAAGAAATATTTCCAAGGATATAGTTAGTTCTACCTTGGTGCTCGTGTGAAGTTATAGAAAATTGCAAAAAATGTAACCTACCAAAAATATCTGATATCCCCCAAAAATACACTTCGTGTGCAAAAGACGCCAAGAAAATTAGAATCCTTCAAATATAATTAATTACCTTAAAATATTTCTAAAAAGGAACTGATATCAAATGAATGCCAAGTTCTCCTAAACTGGAAATCATTTGCCCAGAAAGAAGTCTCAAGCACAGAAATCAAACTGAGGATTGGACATGACATTTCCCATTAATCTACGATTTACCAACGCTAAAAGTTAACATTAAAAATCTTGGCAAGTTGAAAGCATTTTTTTAATTTTTGAAACTTGCCAAGATTTTTAATGTTAACTTTTAGCGTTGGTAAATCGTAGATTAATGGGAAATGTCATGTCCAATCCTCAGTTTGATTTCTGTGCTTGAGACTTCTTTCTGGGCAAATGATTTCCAGTTTAGGAGAACTTGGCATTCATTTGATATCAGTTCCTTTTTAGAAATATTTTAAGGTAATTAATTATATTTGAAGGATTCTAATTTTCTTGGCGTCTTTTGCACACGAAGTGTATTTTTGGGGGATTATTATAATACACGTAAAACTAGTTGGAATTTGGAATACCGAGAATTATTACAGTGTATTGATCTAATACACATCTGGATAGAGTGGTTCAGGATTTACCAACAGGGGAAACCCCTGTTTCCTATTTCTTAATTGATTCTTGAAATCATGTCTCACATTAGCTGTCTGACGGATATGTTACGTTTTATATAATTTACATAATTTTTTTTTTTTTTTTTTTTTTTTTAAGAACATAACATTGTTTCAAAAATAATTCTTATAACTATAAATTGAAACAACAATACCAATGTTCACATTAAAATTAAATAATTAATTAAGAACTTAAAACTATAGCGAACTAAAAACTAATTGTCTTACATTTGCTTTAAAAGCTTCCTTAGACAGTAAAAAGTCGTCTGTGCTTAAGTGTACTTCATTACATAGAGTCATTGCTCTGTTCAGTGGCGATTCATGAAGTTTAGTAAGTCTAGGATGAGGGACTGTGAAGGTTTCAATATTTGTATTTCTTAAAATGGGGTTTGGTGTTTTTTCCACTATTTTTTCTTTGAGTTCTAGACATGTAATATTATTGTTTACAAGATTATAAATTAACATCACTAGGTCTACTTTACGTCTTAATTCAAGAGAATCAATATCAAGCATTTCTAGAAGGGTGTTGTAGGAAATAGCTTCCGGGTATTTTGGATAAAACCCGTTTTCTTTTTTAAATAGGTATTTAACAAATGTGGACTGAATTTTTTCAATTGTTTTTGATTCTAATTTCGAGTTTGGATCCCATAATATTGATCCATACTCTACAGTAGATCTCACTAGTGATAAAAATAGCGTTCTTAAAACATCAATATCCTTAACGTGTTTTCCGAATCGAATAATGAGGCCAAGTTTTCTATAAGCTCGTTTTAGCATGTTTGCACGATGTTCGTTAAATTTATGTTCACTGTCAATTATAATACCCAAATCTTTATGAGAATTTACTTTTTCTATACAGATGTCTCCCATTTTGTAGTTATAGTTTATATTGACTTTTTTTCTTGTGATAGTGATTTGTTTTGATTTGGATGGATGGAAATTTAGCCCAATCAAGTGAAGTTTTTGTCTAACTATGTTGAGATCTTCCTGCAATTTTTGGCAGTCATTTATGTTTGTTATTTTTCTAAAGATTTTGAGATCATCTGCGTAGAGGAGTATTTTTGATTCAGGGCTAATATCTTTGCACACTTCATCGTAGGTTAAAATGAATAGTAAGCTACTTAATTTTGAGCCTTGAGCAATGCCTGATGTTGGGATAAATGGTTCTGAAGTAATGTCCATATATTTTACCTGAAGGTTCCTATTGGTGAGGTATGAGACAAATAATTTTGCTGACTTAAATCCTATGCTGTATAATTTTTTTATGATTGATTCATGTGAGATTTGATCAAATCCCTTCATGACATCTGTGAGAAGGACATCCGTTTGATAGCCTTCCTGTAAGGTTGCACATACATATTCTGAAAATTCAGTGAGATTTGTAACTGTCGAACGTCCTTCCACAAAGCCATGCTGAATATTTCTAACCTTAGAAAAAACTTGACCTGCTATAGATTTGTATAATAGTGCCTCATATAGTTTGGCAAAAGAATTGAGGTTAGCTATTGGTCTGTGGTCCTCAACACAGCCAGATTCATTTTTTGGTACAGGTGTTATTATTGTATCTTTAAGTCGATCAGGAAACACATTTGATTGCAAACTTAAATTAAATAAATAAGTAAGAGGTTTGGCGAGTGATGGAGCGCATTCTCGCACTATTTTGGGGGGTATTCCATCCCTTCCCGCGGGCTTATTTGGGTTTATATTCATAGCTTCATCCAAGACCTGTTGCTCTGTGAACAAAGGTATCTCTATACTGGTAGAGAGATCGTTCAGCGAACAGATTTTATCTAAGTCCACAGAGCATGGTTTGTATGAGGCAATGAAGTGATCTGCAAAGGAGTCAACAATCTCTTTTTGAGAGTTCAACTGCTGCCCCTTAAAGATTATGTTTGTCGATTTACCCTTAGATCTTTCCTTTTTTACGTATTTCCAGAAACTTTTACTGTTATGTTTGAATTCAGTGGATAACTTCTGGATGTAGGATTGATAGTTGGACTTAATCTCTTTTTTAATTTCTTTTCGTAAATATTTATAGTGTTCAGATTGTTGCTGTGTTTTGTTTTGCGTTTTGCGCAATTTTTCTTTGGTTTTGAAAATGTGTCTTGTATTTGCGCTCCACCACTCGGGGAAATTTTGTGATCGCTTGCTTACATTGTAAAGGGGAACATTTTTCAAAAATATTTCATTTAACTTTACATAAATATTATTAAGGAAGATGTTTGGACACGTGATTAGATTTATGTCATCTTCCCAGCAGATTTTTTGTATTTCACTATTTAGTTTTTCAGCGTCAATTTTGTGGAAGGCAAAATATTTTGTCTTTTCTTTAGAATCAACTTTATATGGTATTTGCTTAATTTTAATTTTATTTTGATACTTGATCATTATTTCTAATGCAGGATGGTGACTGTCTTCCTTTACTAATCCCTGAGTTTTTAATATTTCTACATCAACTTGTTTATTATTAGATAAAAATATTTCACTTATGTTCGTTAGACATAGATCTAGTATTCTATTATTTTTATTTCTTATATGGTTTTTGGATTCTAGGAGGTGAAAATTGGTAAATTCTCTAAACTTGGAAACTGAACGAGGAGGGTCTACATTTAATTCCTCAGAGAAATCGGGCAAATTTAAATCACCAATAAGGATGAAATTTTCATTTTGTAAGTTTCGCTCTGATATTGATTCTGAAAGGAATTTCACAGCGTCATATTTTTTTGACTCTTGATGTGGTGGTAAATAAATCAAACAAAGATAGATTATTTCCCCTATTAGTGTCAATCGAAACCACATGAGCTCAAGAATATTGTTACATATGTCCCAATGTACAATTCTAGTCAAGGAAATTTCTCGTTTTGAAGCTAAAATTAGGCCACCTCCTCTTTTTTTGCCTGTCTTCTTTTCGTCCCTATCTTGCCGAAATATTGTATATCGAGAGTCGAAAAGTTCATTTGTATTTACATCTGGACTTAACCACGACTCAGTGATAGCCACTATGTCGTATTCTTCTGAGAGGAGATTTAAATAAAATTCTTTTGTTTTAGTTTTCAAACCTCGAGTATTCTGGTAAAAAATATTGATTACTTTTTTCCTACTAGTATTGTTATTAGAGGATAATTTGTTATTTCCTATCGGTCCTGATGTTTGTACAATTTCATTATTATTATGGTTACTGGTCAGATTACCAGTAGGTAAAACATGATCGCTTTCTATTTCTAAACTTAAATCTATGTTTTTTGAGAATTTGTTCTCATTGTAAATCGGGCGATTTGAATTGTCGGGGGAAGCCAAAATAATTACCTGCATATATACCTACATGTTCAACAGTGAACAGTGTATGTAAAAATATATATGTAAAAATACCTATAGGTAAACATATAATACCTCGGTTTGGGTGGAAGAGATTGCCACAGACAATAACCCCGCCCCTTAGATTGTTCTTCTTTCTTTGTTCAATCTATTTTTTTTTTTTTTTAACTGGGTAATATGTTATCAAGTTATCACCATCTATACAGGGTGTCCCACCAAACTTGGACACCTCAAATTACTCGGCCCCTGAAAGAGTTTTTGAAAAATAAAAAAATCTAGGGTACATGTCCTAATTATGCGGTTTCAGTTATGAAATTTTTTTTATACAGGGTGGTTTAAAAGTCAGAAATTGAGGTGTCAACTTTCGATTTTTAAATGGATCGACCTGAATTTTATTTGATAATTTTACTTCTAAATGATTCCTGAGTACTTTTTTAAACAAAAATATTACATACAGGGTGGTTTTTTTTCGACCAATTTTTTTTCTAAATCTTGAATAACTCAAGTTCGGTTTATTTTTTCGATAACAAGAAGAGATTATGTTTGTGTAATGAATACACGCACTTTCAATTGGCATCAAAAAAATTTATACAGGGTGGTTCACAAGTGAAATAATGACTTGATTTTTTTTAAAATCGAGTTTTTTTTAATTATTTATTTATGATTAATAATTCTCGTCTAATTTTACACATTTTTCGTTAGTCATATCGAAAAACAAAACTAAAGTGTTGTACAGGGTGAGACATATTTTTTTTGTAACACCCTGTATATGGGCAGTCAAAGAGACGCATAATTAAATATAAAGACTAAATATGCAAGAAAAACTTTGATTTTTAATTAAACTAAAAAGTTATGGTGTTTTAACTAATATTGTCGCATGGACCACCCTGTAGATATTTTCTTAAACCATCATGTAGGTACTCTAAGTTGTATAAAATTCAACGAACACTTCGAATCATGTGGGGAAAACAAGTAAAAAACACGAATTTGAAGCCATTTTCAAAATGGTGTCCACACTGAATGATTTTAAAACTTGAAATAAAAAGTAGGTAGGTGTAGACACAAAATTGAGCATGGCTTTTTGAATTCATTTTTTTTCTTTCAGATTTGGACTCCTCGTTGAATTTTAGACAGTTTAGACTACCCATATGATGGTTTAAGAAAATATCTACAGGGTGGTCCATGCGACAATATTAGTTAAAACACCATAACTTTTTAGTTTAATTAAAAATCAAAGTTTTTCTTGCATATTTAGTCTTTATATTTAATTTTACGTCTCTTTGACTGCCAATATACAGGGTGTTACAAAAAAATTATGTCTCACCCTGTACAACACTTTAGTTTTGTTTTTCGATATGACTAACGAAAAATGTGTAAAATTAGACGAGAATTATTAATCATAAATAAAAAATTAAAAAAAACTTGGTTTTAAAAAAAATCAAGTCATTATTTCACTTGTGAACCACCCTGTATAAATTTTTTTGATGCCAATTGAAAGTGCGTGTTTTCATTAAACAAACACAATCTCTTCTTGTTATCGAAAAAATTAACCGAACTTGAGTTATTCAAGATTTAGAAAAAAAATTGGTCGAAAAAAAACCACCCTGTATGTAATATTTTTGTTTAAAAAAGTACTCAAGAATCATTTAGAAGTAAAATTATCAAATAAAATTCAGGTCGATCCATTTAAAAATCGAAAGTTGACACCTCAATTTCTGACTTTTGAACCACCCTGTATAAAAAAAATTTCATAACTGAAACCGCATAATTAGCACATGTACCCTAGATTTTTTTATTTTTCAAAAACTCTTTCAGGGGCCGAGTAATTTGAGGTGTCCAAGTTTGGTGGGACACCCTGTATATATGTATATATATAAATATAGTAATCATCATAAAAAAATGTTAACATCTTATTAAAAGCGTTCTAATTACAAGGAAGTAATTATGTGCCAATATCTCAATAATGATTATTGAGATATTGACGTATTATTATTGAGATATTATGTACATATGCAAGACTTATCAAATAAAGCATTGTGGTGGCTAGATCGGAGTGTTTCACAATTTCATTAAAATCATGAACTATTATAATAAAATTAATAATCAGAATTCTTAATTGTTACCTACTTGATAAGTTGGTCTTGGTTGAAGAAATCAGGACCAAGCTAGTCAATGGAACGTTGACACAGTTCTTATGATTGCTGAAATTTAGCAATGTTCAGCGAGGTTGGGTAGGTGACAACCTAGGTTTAAACCCTTTGTGGTTATTTATTTTACGCGTATTTTCCGTGTCCATAGCATGTGTGATGTTATGGTGTTGGAAGGATTGATATGGTTGAACCCTTTTGACGCCCAGAACCATTTTTCTAGGCTCTTTCCGTGTCCAGTGTTTGGTGTATGAGTAGTTTGTGTAGAGTATTGAAATAATGTACTTTAAACTGACAACTTTAAAAATATGTTTTAAAATACCCATTTTGGTAGTGGAAAATCTTGGCCCAGCCTGTGGTTCTGGTTGGCTAGCTGATTTGTAGGTTTCCTGCAAATGGAAGGTAAATCCTCTGTCTCGGATGACGTTAAAGAGACGTCTAACAAAATATAATTGAAATAATAATAAGAACCATCCGTGTGTTCGTTTGATAGTTATCACCTTGAACTTTGCAACTCCTGAAACCGGTCGAAGAAGTAAGATTGAAAATGAAAACATTACCTCTTCCATTCAACCTGTTGAGATGCCCGTCAGCAAAAAGTTTTCCCAGAACAACTGAGATTGCGCAATAGATAAAGAAGAAGACAAGGAAGAAGTATCATCGAACGCGAAAAAGAAGCATAAATTATTATAATTAGGAAAAATTTTTTTATGTATCTAGAATCTACAATGTGTAGGTATTTACATTTCCCTATAAGGACTTACTAGTACTTTTAGATAAGAAAAGAAGATACACAGTGAGAAAAAAATACGAAAATAAGAGGCAAGATGATGAATGAAAAATAATGGCAATAATAAGGAGAATAATATATTGTGATGAAGTAAGGAAAATCAAAAGACAAGAACCAAAAAAGAAAAGATAACTATGATGGTGATGAAAATGGAGGGGAAAAAATAAAGAAGGTTATAATGTGAGGGAGAAGAAGAGGATTCTAGAAGCATGAGTACTCCTATAAAGAAGTAGAGGATTCTAGAAGCATTAGTCTCCTATGAAGAAGTTGAGGATTCTAGAAGCTTTAGTACTCCTATAAAGAAGTAGAGGATTCTAGAAGCATTAGTAGGTACCCCTATAAAGAAGTAGAGGATTCTAGAAGCATTAGTAGGTACTCCTATAAAGAAGTAGAGGATTCTAGAAGCATTAGTAGGTACTCCTATAAAGAAGTAGAGGATTCTAGAAGCATTAGAAGAAAGAAGAAGAAAAGAAATCAGACGAAGAACAAGAACAGAGAAAAAACAAACATGATTTTGAATACCTATTTATAAAATTCTGTAGAATGTTCTGCCATGAAGCTTTGTTTACATTCGCGGTTATGTAAGACAGATTATTTTATGATTTGTTTTGATCCTTACAGAATTCACGGTTCTGAGTTAGCCAAGAAGATTGTTTTTTCTTCACTTTTTTATGATTTTTGTTCTATGGATATTATGTGTATAATTTTGGCAAACTGGTTCTATGATGGGTATCGTGTAGTTATACCTAGTTATACCTTGGCCTGTGTGAGAGATTTGGGGATTATGAGAGTAAGAGTGGTGTCTAGAATTTGGCCATTATATTTTTTGTAATTTCATTTTAAAAAGTTATACCTAGTTAACCTTACACTCTGCCGCGGCGCTGTCTCTTTGTTTAGGGCGTTCTTCACACCTCGGCCGAGGTGTTTGATATGGATTAAGTAATATGGTCTTTGATATTGATGACTAAACACGCGTACAAAACTTACGGCAGATTTAAAAAACCTTTGTAATAAATTATAATTTTGTTTAGTTTCGTTTCACTTGTGCAACTTTAATGGACAATTGGACATTGAAGAGACCAAAATCTCAATTAATAAGGAAATAAATATGAATGTATTGGGTGGGATTCGATCCACGGATCCTGATCCAATCACTAGCTTCTTCACAAGTCTAATGCCTTGGCCACTTCGACTACAAAGACTTGGTTGATGTACCTAATACGTATAATGTATAAATGAGACTGTTTAATAATAATTGTTTATGGTGTCTATCCTACTTTGACAGTGTATGTCACTGTATGTCCCGTAGTCCCGATATAATACGTCACTGTCCCGGTAGCTCAGTGTTCAAGGCGTTTGCATCGAATCAGTCTGATAATCCAGAAGTCGCGAGTTCGAAACCCAGCCGGGCCTCGACAAATCATCCTCCCATTTGGGATTTTGACCACATAATTGGGCTTACTGCTGGAATAATGGCACTTATTTTAGTTCTTATAGGACAATATAGATGTTCTTATAGGACAACCACTGTAAAGACAGTGGTAGAAGTGCTCAGTCATTCCTCCACTGTCTGGCTACCATCGTTCACGATGACGCCACCCTATGATGATGATAGGACAATATGAATAAGGCGATATTAATATTATTATTCTAATTATTCTAATAAATAGCGTCTTCCATCAGAACAGCCGGACTAGCACCGGCCGGCGTCCGGTCAGTGGCCTCTCATTTTCGCACAACTCCTGCCAGATGGTAGCTTCATTAGTCCACCTCCATGAACCAACTCCTCGGTTCTTCCGATTAGAATAACCGGTTGACATTATTTGCCAAACCCTCAGACTGCGAATTGCAGGAGAGAAAAAAAAACCGAGCTAATTTAAGTTTTGCAGTGTGTAACTGAAATGGCGGACAACTTTGAAATATACAGGGTGTATTTACAGACCTCAAAGAACTCGGTAAGTCAGCGAATTCACAACCTGGAGGTTGGTGATTCAAATTCAAAGATTGGTGAATGGTATGGTACCTAAGTATAATAAAATAATAATAGACTTAATGGAGTCTTAGAAAAATAATCTAAATTATGTAATAAGCGCCTGTTTGCATGTACCAATTAAGTTATGTAATGTAGATGCTCTGTTTATCAGTGCCCAAATCTAGGTGCCCAAATCAGTGCCCAAATCTAGGTGCCCAAATCAGTGCCCAAATTGAATTCTTCGGTATACAAGATTAGGCAGATATGAAAGCTCAAAGTTTCCAT
>CM044959.1:14211489-14226077 GCA_024516035.1 Bactericera cockerelli | reverse complement strand
ATTGACTTGAAATTTTGCAGGAAGCTTCCCCTTATGATGTAGGGGCGTACTAAGAACGGATTTTTTGAAGGAAACAGGGGTTCTCAATTTATGGCCAAAAATTAACATTTATTGATAATCAACGCAGAGCCTAAACGGCTGGGCCGATTGACTTGAAATTTTGCAGGAAGCTTCCCCTTATGATGTAGGGGCGTACTAAGAACGGATTTTTTTTTTAAGGAAACAGGGGTTCTCAACTTATGGTCAAAATTAGTCATTTTTAGAGTGTTGTCAGATTCTCAAAAGGGTTGAGCTGAATGACTTGAAATAAGCAGAAAACTTCTTTCAGTGATGAAGAAGCTTACTATGAAAGGATTTTTCAAAGATAACAGGGGTCCCCAACTTAGGGACAAAAGTAGACATTTTAGCGTCTTGCAAGATTCTCAAAACGGTTGAGCCGAATGACTTGAAATTTGGCAGACAGCTTTTTTTGTGATGTAGGGGAATAATAAGAAACAAATTTTAAAAGAAAATAGGGGTTCTCAACTTATGGTCAAGCTGGATAGCGAATACTATGTTTTTCGACTCATGAAAGATACTCTCCTGTCATACATTTGGCCGTCCACTTTGAAAATGGACAAAGGGTAGTTTTTACAACCGAAAATGTCCAACAGAGAATTGACAACCCTCCTAAAACAACATTAATGGCGTTTTTCCAACTATGCAACCAGGATGAATTTGCAAAGACTCTTTTTTTATAATGAAGTACCAGCATTTTATGTGTGGAAAAACAACATGTTCCAAAGAAGGAAAAAAAGATCAATTATTCCAGGACATCCGGGTGTAAAAAAAGACCACGTTCTTGGTAAAATTTATACCGTACATCCGAATGACTCAGAATGTTTCTACCTACGATTACTTCTACATAAAATGCGAGGACCTACTTCATTCAAGGACCTACTTCATTCAAAGAAGCCTCAAAATGGTAGGCGGCATTGAATACCCTACGTTCCATGCTGCATGCCTAGCCATGGGTTTGTTACTTGATGATGCGCAAGCAATGTGAACATTATTACCAACAGAACTTATTTGGCAGAAATTTCATACAACACGTTTCAAATGAGGTCTTTCGTCTCTGAAAAAGTGCCATTACTCAATAGTGAACAGAAATACGTGTATGAAACTGTACTTCAGAGCGTCACTTCATCTCCTGATTCTGTAGGTAATAATTTGTTCTTCCTAGATACTCCAGGTGGAACTGGAAAAAACATTCTTAATAAACCTTTTGTTAGCTACAATACGCAGAGATGGAAATATTGTCATTGCTGTTGCATCGTCCGGTATTGCCGCCACACTGATAGAAGGAGGCCGCATTGTTCATTCTACTTTGAAATTGCCGCTCAATTTAAGTTCTGTAGATACACCAAGCTGTACTATTGGAAAGCAAAGTGATATGGCCAAAGTCCTCAGGGATTTCAAGTTGATCGTATATGATGAATGTACAATGACTCATAAAACTGGCTTAGAGACACTGGACCGTACTCTACAAGACATTCGTGGTGTTAAAAATCTTATGGGTGGTAAAACTGTGCTACTGTCTGGAGATTTTAGACAAACTTTACCCGTTGTTCCACGTGGAACAAGAGCTGACGAAGTGAAGGCATGTTTAAAATCATCCATTTTGTGGCCACAGATAACTGTTCTTTCTTTAAAGTTGAACATGCGTGTAAGTGAACAAAGATCAAAATGCAGAAGTTTTTTCGAAGCTTTTGCTTCGAAATGGACGTTTGGTGATGGGACAGCGGTGATGGACAGTTACCTGAACAAAATGAAAAAATTGTATTTCCTACCGAACACTGTCAGTTATTAGTCGATTACAACACCTTCCTAGACACTATCTACCCCAATCTAGATGACCCAAGTGTTGTTATCTTGGCTAAAGATAAGGGCCATACTAACACCAAAGAATGATAATGCTCTGGAAATTAATAATGACTTATTAAAAAGAATGCCTTCTGAACTATCAACTTACGAATCCGTAGACACTGTTGTGGAAGAGGAAGAAGCCATCCATTACCCAACCGAATTTCTTAATACACTAAATCCTCCTAGCTTGCCACCCCATCGGCTATGCCTTAAGGTTGGAGCACCAATAATATTACTAAGAAATCTGAGACCCCCGAAATTGTGTAACGGCACGCGGCTTCAAATTACATCCTTAAAAAAAAAAAAAAAAAAACATTATCGAGGCAGTTATATTCACAGGGGCTGGTGCAGGTGAAACGGTATATGTACAATTGTACACAGGATTGTTTTGTCGGCGCGGGGGTTCGAACCCGGGACCTTCCGCATCGTAAGCGAGTGCTTAACCACTGAGCTATTTGTGTGCTCATTTAATCTGTTCATTAGCAACTATGCACTTGGGTTCTTTTTTTTTTAATGGAAGGCAGGAAAAAATCTTTCAAAGACACCCAGATCCTGCCTGGGGTGTGGGATTTCCACCCACTAAAAAAAAATATCATTACTTCAAGTGCGGCGCTGTAGGGCACCTACTGATTTCGTTGTAGTGCCCTCCCATCTCTCTCTTGGGTTCTAATGTGATTTCCGACTACCACTTTAATTTCAAAAGAGTTCAATTCCCCAGAAAACTATGTTTTGCCATGACGATAAATAAGGCACAGGGGCAAACTCTCGAGCTAGCTGGAATTGACCTTAGAACGATTGCTTCTCCCACGGTCAGCTCTATGTTGCTTTTTCAAGAGTAAGGTCTGCCAAGTCCCTCATTGTGTTACAGCCAGGTGGTATAACAAAGAACCTGGTGTATAAAGAAGTGCTGCAATAACCATAAAACTTATGCAGCGGCGGTGGCCATGCCTTAACTAAATTGTGGCCATGCCTTGGCCACGCGAAGCGGGCGTAGCACGCTAGTTAGATATTTAGATATAAATGCACATTATATACATACAAATAATTATTTTAACAAAAAATAAAAAATAAAAACAATATATACATTAAAAATTAAAAAGAATAGAAAATATATATAAAAAAAACATATATGTCCTAACTAAAGAGCGGGGTTATTGCCTATGGCAATATCTTCCACCCAACAGGGTTCGGTGGATGAGATGATGGAAGACTCTCTTTTAGTAAGGACATATGTTTCTATATTTTTTTTTAAGCTTTCTAGACATTGCAATAATAGAAAGAGAAATATATGGATGAGTGAATCAGTGAGTCAGTCGAGGGGTCAAGTGTTAAAAACGCTATTCTGTCAGTGCAGTTAAGCAACGTCCTGCGAGGTTAGGACTTGGATGGGTGACCATTCAAATTTGGACCTTCGTGATACTGGTTATTCCCGGCCCACTAAGGCTTGCCGGCTCTATTACTTCGAGGATCCAGCTTTCTCATCAACACTATGTACATTTATTTGATATATTTTGTTGATTTTATGTTATTCATAGGCTATAGACTAAAAAGTCCTTTTATTTCAACAGTCTAATAAGTTTTTAATATGAAGATAAATAGACATCAAACCTCATATTGTTAAAAATAGAATAAAAATATCTTTGAAATGAAAGCTTACGTGGGGTCATCGAAGATGTTCTCATCAAAGCTTTCTCATAAATTTATTTGATATTTGTTGATTTTATGTTGTTCATAAGCTATCAACTAAAAAGTCCTTTTATTTCAACAGACTAATTAAAGTTTTTAATACGTAGATAAATAGACATCAAACCTCACATTGTTAAAAATAGAATAGAAATATCTTTGAACTGAACAAAGTGAAAGCTTACGTGGGGTCATCGAAGATATTCCATGCCTCTATCATTCCTTCACAAAGTCCCGTGAGTGCTTTGTTTTCTGGGAGCTGAAATAATAATAATAATAACACAATTTTTAATGAAAGGTAACCACCAGGCAAGGTAAAGGCTCAAAGCATTTTCTACCATCTAACCGTTAGAGTCTTATTATAATGTGGTTACAAACTCAAAATAATGAGGAAAAATTCATTCACTGGTCGGGATTCGAACCAACGGATCTCTACGATACCTGGATTACCCGACTGGAGCGTTAACCACTTGACTACCAGTGCACGTTAACCACAGACACCAGTGAAATAAATCAAATTAAGGGCGGAATTAACAGACGTTCTTATAATACCTGTGTAAAGCTAAGTCTAGGTTTTGCGTATTGTATTAGATGGGGAAAACCGGTGCTAAGTCTTGATTTACTTTCTCGTATTTGTTAATTGATCCTTAAACATGAGGAAGAGATTGAACAAATGCCTTAACATTACACGCATGGTGACCTGGGTTCGATCCCCTGGGTGGGGGGGCAAACATTTTTCTGCTCTGTACTTGTATGTTTGATGTTCACTCATACCTCGTGAGGAAAAATGACTTTGATGTGAGCCTGAGCAGCGACCAGTGGCGGAATCATGGCCAAAAATAAGGTCGTGAAATATTCAAGTAAAATGTCCTATAATTCTGCGCTATCCACTAAAATTGTGATATAATAACACACAGAAACACATTTAATTATTTGTTAATACGTAAATTATTCACCAAATAGTTCTACTCCTAAAATAAATATCTCTACTTACCGACCTCAGTAGCTTGATCGATAAGGCAGCGGACTTGTAACCTGGAGGTCGGTGGTTCAAGTCCAGATTCACCGTAGATTTAGTAAAGCGAGTTTGAGTTTGTGATAGCACGAAAGGATTAACACAAATATGATAACTTTAACTTAATTATCACTACTTTACTGTAATTTGGGAATATAATACATACATATAAAGTTGGTATGAAAAAAGAAGATAATTTTATAAAAGTGAAAGAAGAAGACGAAACTAAGGGTTACACTTACATTTTTGATTTTTTCATGGTGTCCCAGCTCAGACAAGACGTATCTGTTGACAACACAAATAATTAGGAAGTTAGAATTAGAACTCATGAATCAGCATTTTTGAATTCATTACATTCATTATATTAAATTCCATTTTCAATATAAAAATGAACTTCTAGAATCTCACCAAATTGGCACTTGAACTGTCACAAACCCTTTTTTTACCAATCTAACTTTGAACAATAAGTATAAATAAATAAAGAAAAACTTACTATGGATTCCACTATAACAACAATCAACTCATCTAAATTACATTTAACCTTGCATTTGGAAAGTTTAAAGTTATTTGTAAAGAAGATCCGTTGTTTCGAATCCCACTCAATGCATTTATTTGAGTATATATGACCACGTAATAATAAGACTCTGAGGGTATTAGCCTTCCCCTGAGGTTGATAACCTGGCCTGGTAATAAACTTTTTTTCTTTTTTTTAAAAAAAAGATGAGCATTTCACAGCCTTTTTTATTTCGTAGCCATGAAACAGGAGCTACTATAGACGCTTATGGTTTGTGATATAGCCTGCCCATCCCGTAATATGCCTCCACTCTGATGGGCGAGAAGTGACACAATACTTCCCATTTAGGTGCTGGGTCAACTAAGAGTCTTGCAACTTCCACTAAGATTCTATTATTATTATTTTTATCAACAATATCGACAAATCACCTCCACAAAATTTACTACAGACAGCTTGTTATAGACTTTGACACAAGTACAGTGTTAGAAATAGGTTTAAAAAATACTAAAACTACAATTGCTATATTACTGTTATTAAGGATAAATACTTAAAGAATAATCTCGAGATATCAACGTTATCTAATAGGCATATAAAAAGGAGGTAACTTTCTAAAATAAACATAAAATAAAAATGCAACATTGGACAGACTAGTTTAGTCAGAAAACGCATGCAGGTGATACTTGAAGGAAAATCATCAAGTCTCATAAATACCATAAAAGAAAAATATTTTTCTCTTTTTTTTCTGTAATAAATAATTTGACTAAATACCATATTAATAAAATTACAAAAAAATGAAATGCATAACTTTCAATAATCATGTCATGCAAAGAAGTTCAAATTTCATGCAAAAAGAAACACATAGAGAAAACAACACAAATTAACCAAGACAATACTCAAAAACTTGAAAAATAAGTGATCAATTGTAATCCAAAAAAGTCTCTTTATTTAAGCAGAAGATTCGCTACAGAAGAAGAAAGTTAAAACAAAACATATTCATGAGAATGCAAAGTAGGGGTGCTCAAGACCATGCAGCTTGGGGTGGGTTTAAATATACAGTCACTATTTTGAAAACCAAGAAAGATTAAACACTTCAAAAAATATTTTTAAACTATTTTTTCTAATAAAATAGATATTTTTTTAAAAGAAAAATCAACCCAAAATAAAATTATTCAATATTATGAAGTAGATGCTTTTCAAATAAGTCACCCATAAATAGCCATCAAAATAATTTAGGGTGGCCCTTATTTTCAAAAGTCGCAATTTTCTCGCTCCATCGGCAAAATATGGTTCCAATTAATATTAAAAAAATCTGGAAAAAGTTTCAGCTCGATCAAAGGTCGCTAACACGTGCCGCCGGGACCTTTAAGTTTAGATCTGCAATCGGAAGGGGCAATATACGTTTTTAAGCATAATATTGATCCTATCTTGAAGAAACTTCATCTCACAGAAAAAAATATAGAATGTAAAATGTATAGAAGGGTTTTCTTTTTATTATTTAGTACATAAGAATTTTAGTGGGTAGCACAGCATTATCGAGACACCTGATAATAGCATTTGTCTAAGTCACCCACTACTGTTTTTTCGTAATATTAAGTAGAAAATTAGAAAACTGTCGTATATTAGAAAAAAATATAGAATGTAAAATGTATAGAAAGGTTTTCTTTTTATTATTTGGTACGTAATAATTTTAGTGGGTAGCACAGCATTATCGAGACAACTGATAATAGCATTTGTCTAAGTAACTCTAACTGTTTTTTCGTAATATTAAGTAGAAAACTATTGTATATTAGATTTTTTTTCTGTTTGAAGTTGAAGGAAAGAACATTGAACATAATTATTGTAATAATATTCATTTATCCATACTATCAAAATAAATGCGAGATAGAAGTTCACAAATAAGTGAATCCTGCTGTCCTACTTGGTATGAGTTTCAAGAGATACTCTTTTGTTGGTTTAGGATACTGACTTTTGTGGTCTTTGACAACTTGAATGACGAATTGTTTTTGGTTTTCACACTTTGTTAGCTTATTATTGTATTCCCTTTATTTAACTCCTCTTTCTGCTGTATCGCTTACTATATTTAAGAATTTAATCTTGTTATACGCGTCTTGGAAATTTTCATTTTCCCACCAGTCACTAGGATCTAGACAGAGAAAAGATTTGTTTATTTGAAACCTCTCAAAGAAAACCTGCCTCTCCTCTGACACCAAAAAGTCCAGCTCCTTGCTAAGCAAGTTTATAAGATCTTTAGTCTTACAACCATACTTCTATTTATTTTGTTTCTTCCTCTCTTTAGTGAGGGACTTAACCATGTTAGATTTTACAACATTTGAGATATCTCTATCAAAAAACCCCAACCCTACTGCCTCTTCACTCAAATACCAGAGTTTAGAAAAAAGTTCTTAATGACTGCTGAAGAACTCAAGACCATCCTTGATATTTGTTTGTTTGTAACTTTTTTTTATTGTTGTTGTAGCCAGCTTGGCTACAGCTGGAGGGGTGAATGATGGTCTCCAGCCAACTTTATTTCAAAGTTGGCTCGTCCTGAACCCCATATTTCTATGTGCGATCAACCATCATGAGGACTTGGACTTTTCTTTATAAGCCATTAAACCCTTAGGAAACTGCAAGCTAGCCTGGCTTGTAAGGGTTGGCTAGTCTTCTCCTTGTTTAACGTCCCCCAGCCAGACTAGCTTTCTTTTATATTGAGTCTTGGTATACTGCACCTGTAGGTATTACAGCGCCAAGACTAGATTTCTCATTTATTAAGAAACTTCTTGCGTATCAAAAAATAGACCCTGAAGTACGAGTATCTAGTGTGGCATTAAAAAAATTGTAAATCATCTCTGGTATTTGAGTGAAGAGGCAGTAGGGTTGTGGTTTTTTGATAGAGATATCTCAAATGTTGTAAAATCTAACATGGTTAAGTCCCTCACTAAAGAAGGGAAGAAACAAAATAAATAGAAGTATGGTTGTAAGACTAAAAGACTAAAGATCTTATAAACTTGCTCAGCAAGGAGTTGAACTTTTTTGTGTCAGAGGAGAGGCAGGTTTTCTTTGAGAGGTTTCAAATAAACAAATCTTTTCTCTGTCTAGATCCTAGTGACTGGTGGGAAAATGAAAATTTCCAAGACGCGTATAACAAGATTAAATTTTTAAAAGTAGTAAATAATACAGCAGAAAGAGGAGTTAAATTGATGGGTGAATACGATAATAAGCTAACAAAGGGTGAAGACCAAAAACAATTTATCATACAAGTTGTCAAAGACTACAAAAGTCAGTTTCCTAAACCAACAAAAGAGTATCTCTTGAAAACTCATAGCAAATAGGACAGCAGGATTTACTTATTTATGAACTTCTATCTCGCATTTATTTTAATAGTATGAATAAACATTACAATAATTATGTTAAATGTTTTTTTCTTCAACTTCAAATAAAAAAAATCTAATATATTATGATAGTTTCTTAATTTTTTACTTAATATTACGAAAAAACAGTAATGAGTTACTTAGACAAATGCCATCATCAGGTGTCTCGATAATGCTGTGCTACCCACTAAAATTATAATGTACCATATAATGAAAAGAAAACCCTTAGATACATTTTACATTCTATATTTTTTTCTGTGAGATGAAGCTTCTTCAAGTTAGGATCAATATTATGCTTAAAAACCTATATTGCCCCTTCCGATTGCAGATCTAAACTTAAAGGTCCCGGCGGCACGTGTTAACGACCTTTGATCGAGCTGAAACTTTTTCCAGATTTTTTTAATATTAATTGGAACCATATTTTGCCGCTGGAGCGGAAAAAATCTGGGAAAAAAAATCCTCCTCTATAGCTAAGGGCCACCCTAAGCCATCATTGATGCCTTATTATTTTAAATGTGCTTACAAAGTGATACGCAAGCACTCAATCTTATTTCATTTCTGTTGAATGAATTTCATATGAGGTATTTCTCCAATTTCTACCCGGATCACTACTATAAATTTGTTACAAACATGTTTCATTGTACTTTTCTGGGGGTTGTAATTTTCTAATTTCTTTAATTAGTATGGTTAAAGAAATAATATAATAATTATGCATCAGATGCTTGGTCATTCACACAAAAATCAAGTTTATGGACAACAGGGATTCAATAAATATAATATTAAACTCATCAATGTGTTGAAAGATTCAATAAATATAGTACATAATTATTAAACCTACTAATGTAGGTACCCAATCATACTGTGGTCGTCACAAGAGTGATTCACAATTAAAAATAAAACCTGTCTTACTACAATTTGTTATATTTGGGACTCGACCGACCTCAGAAGCTTAATCGATAAAGCGGCGGGCGGACTTGTAACCAGGAGGTCTGTAGTTCGAATCCCGGTTTTAGCGTAGATTTAGTAAAGCGAGTTTGAGTAGTTGTGATATCACGAAAGTGATTAGGTACCACAATTATAGCCGCGTTTTTCTTTTGGATTAAATTTTTTTTCAGGTTTAGACAATGGAAAAATGACAACAAACCAGGAATAAAGAAATGGAAACAAGAATTTTATAAATCCATTTTGGTTAACTAAACTGGAAGAAGATTTCTCTTCCTTTCATTTTTTTCCAAAAGAAAAATGATTTTCTTCCAATTCTTCCATTTTATTCCATTTCAATCCACGTTGATTAGAAAGAAAAATACGGCTTATGATAACTTTTTTTAAAACTTTATTTCACGCTGGAACTAAAGAGCTCAAAGTTAAAGATCTTTCATGGTCATGTTACCTAGGTAAACACATCAACTAAGAGTGACATCATTATGTACCTACAATTTCTTTTCTTTTCAAAGATGAGTGTTTCACAGTGCTGTTTCGTAGCCATGAAACAGGAGCTACTGTAGACCCTTGTGGTTTGTGTTGTAGCTTGCCCATCCCGTAGAAAACCTCCTCTTCAATGGTCAAGAAGTGACACAATACTTCGGATTTAGGTGCTGGGTCAACAAAAGCGCACTGGAAGGTATCCTTTACAAACAACTGTAATCAAGTTATTAATACAATATTTTTCGGCTCTGGGGTTCGAACCCGGGACCTTCTGCATAGAAAGCGCGTCTTTACCACTGAGCTAATTGTGCTCCAGTGTAATAGATGGTCAGTAAATAGATAAAACATTTTTTTTTTTTGAGCAATCAATCAATACCTTAATTTTATTTCATTTACGAGTGTGGTATCCCGATACTGTGAGGTCCGAAAATTTAATAGCTAAACATTCTAGCACACAGTACATATATTTTGTATGGGTGACATATTTGGCAATCGAGGAGGATGGGGTATTTGGTTACAAGCAAAGGGTGTCCCCCGCAAAACAAACAGTTGAGATATTCTGGAGATGCATTTTGGTTACGGGTGGGAAGGGAATATTTGGTTACCTATGAAAGGGCGAGATTTGTTGGGCTATACCGGCAAAGCTGGATGCGATCGAGTTGACTTCGACCTGCTTAATGCGAGCCGAGTCGAGCAAATAGTCCGCCCGAAGCAAGCCGAGGGACTTGGTCTGCAAACATAGTAATCAAAACAACAACTCTGGTTCATTCTCCACACAATGGGGGGGTTTCAGATGAGACAAAATGCACCCGGGGGAGTCGTGTCAGTTCTTTCGTATTTAACACTTTGAGTCCCAGAACTGGGATCGGCGAGTGAGCACGAGGGACCACAAATTTCAGAACCCTTCACTCATACATTGCTCTCAAGGACCACTAGATCCTATTCCCTATGAGAAACACATAGAAACGAATACCATAGAGAGTACTCATGTCTTCAAAGTAAAGGAAGGTCATGAATACCATATAGAGTACTCGTGTCTACAGTCAAATTTTGGGTGAGGGTCATTATATGGTACTCATGTCCTTTGTGAAATGTCAGCTGAGAGTCATATATGGTATTCATGGGCTCAAAGTGTTAAGGGCGGGAGTTGTATCAAAACTTGTGATTCTTTTGTATGGTACAGTGGAAAAATTGAGAGTGGAATGAATAGACAAACAAAATAATAAACTCATGTCCGTAGTTCAAAAAGAAAAGTAATTCTGAAATAAAAGCCTTTCCAGGATGTCACCATGCTTTGTCTAAGGAATAGTTGGGGTTGTCACCAAAAGCGTTGTCCGAGGAATGGTTAGGGAATTGTGATAACAACTTACAAAAGAGACGAAAAATTCTTAGGGAACTCGCGCTGTAACAGGTTGGATTTCAAAGGTCGTTTATATGAAAATACTACCACATTAAGTAAAAAAAAAAAAAAACAACTGACCATCACCGATTTAAGTTTGAAGCAAATATATTAGGATAGGAGAGAAGCTCTAATATTTAAAACAGAACAAGAGGCAAAGCTAGAAGGGAAGTTTCCTATCCTGATCCTATAAGAAAGGACTTATTAGGCTATTTTTAAATATTTTATTTGAACAGATGGACTTTGAACCAGGGTTATCTTTACACTGGATAAAAAAAAAACAAAGATTTATTTTTATCCAGTGAAAGAAGGGTGTAGACTCAATAGTTTAACAACCTATCATCAAGATCTTAGAGAAAAACTAAAATGATAGGGTGGCATCAACTATAGTTGCCAGTCAGTAAAAAAAATCTTCAGAGCTTCTATAAAAGGAAGATTAAATTTTGGTAGAAGCCCTCAGAAATAAAGGAGACTAAATAAGTGTCTATATCATTAGCCTTGAAATGGGGAAAGAAACAATTATTATACATACCTACAGTCACAGTTCTATTTTACTTCAAAGTTGAAAGAAAAAGGGTATTCGGAAGGGTTAGTAGCACAAAAGCACACTAACATCATCCCAGAGACAAAGAAAATATAAAAAAATGAGTGCAAATTAAACTGAATTTCCCTCATAGAAACTGTTGGAAATGTCTGAAAATTTCTTCAATTAAGGCAACACTATATTCTAATATCACAATGTCATAAAATTAACTCTAGTACAGATTTAAATAGATTTCAGTTATAACTCTAAGAGAGAAAATACAGTTTTTGATATTTTTATTACACAGTTTAAACTACTTCTATGACTAGTGTTTAAATTGACCAAACACAAACCTGTGAATGTCTGAAGATACCGGGCCTAGCCAGCCAAAGCCAGAGGCAATAGTGTTGATTTCGATTTGCTTCCAAGAGGTGCAGTCTTGGGATTGAAAGGACTCTAACATCAGATCAGATCGAATGAGACCCAGGGACAATTTCTTTCAAGTTCAAATATATGAAAGGACAAATAGGATAGGATGTTAGAAAATAGACACATCTAGAAGATGTCCAATAATTGGGTAAATAGGTATTCAATAATAGATCTTAATATTTGTTCATCTAATAGATCTAAAAGTTCAAATGATGGTTGGTTCCAAGGACATTTTTAAAAAAAAATAAATAAAAAAATAGCATCAATAAAGGCACAATATCTTGTTTTTAGTTAACATTAAATGAATGTTCAAGAGTAGGAAAAACTATTACACAAAAAAAAAAAAAAAAAAACAAGAGAACCATTCAGATCTCAAGGCATATCCATACTTGATTATTATTTTGGTTATCTTGTCAGATAGCCTGACACATTATTTTAAACTAGCTTTGACAGCAAAAAATAAAATAAACCTATTTATCAATCAATATCAAATTGATTGCTGACCAATTTATCTACATCTTGTATTATGGTACCTTAACAACTTCTACACATGGATTGCCCTGATATCAGAATAAAATAACATTCACCTGAGCTGGGCCTTCTTGTTGCACTGTTTCATAGACTTTGAATAACTTGTTTGTGAAATCATCAACTTCACAGGCACTGAAATAGAAAGCACACATAACTAATAAAAAGTGAACTCTTTGTACTCACAGACAGTGCAAAAATAATACAGGTAGTTTTTTAAAACAGTTAACTTGAAAGTTATTAAAGTAGTTTAACTCTTTTTGACTAACTAAATAGAAGGTCACAAGTTCAAACCCCAGAGCTAATGAAAAAATGTAATCAAAATTTGGTTAGAATTGTTTGAAAGAGATGCCTTCCAATGCACTTTTGTTGACCTAGCACCTAAATGGGGTGTCACTTCTTGCCCATCAGAGGGCATATTACAGGATGAGAGAGCTACAACACAGACCACAAGTGTTAAGAGTAGCTGCTATTTTATGGCTATGAAATAAAAAGGGCTGTGAAACACTCATCTTTTTTTTTTATTATTAATAATAATAATGAAAAAGAAGGAGACACTTTTCAAGTGTCTTCTCCAAGGATTTTTTTAACTAACTTTTTAAGTGTCTCCTTTAAGGAATTTTTTACTTGCTTTTCAAGCATATTCTCCCAGGATTTTTTTACTTACTTTTCAAGTGTCTCCTTTAAGAATGAATAGGAGTGAGCAACTCTGTGTATCAACTCATTCAGTACAGTCTGAATATTAATGGCTTTCTCAAATTCTTTCCTTGGAAAAGTTGACGGCAACAGAGCAAATGGTGCAATAATCAAAGCATCTTGAGAGAAACTGGTTTTGCATCTCATTCCAGCTCCATGCATGAGAGCATAGTCTTTAGCTTTGGGAACTATGTCATCCAACACACTGTCTGGTAGGGGTGTCTCAATAAAGGCATTCATTCTTGACATTTTGATTATTTCTGGAGAGAAAAATAGATAAAGTTGAGTACCTATTGTGTAATAATAAAAAAAAAAGATTGTTTCATTAAAAAGAAAAGATTTTCTGATTGGGGGACTTTAAAAAGGAAGTGGACCAGCAGTCTGGCTAGGGGACTATAAACAGGGAGTAGACCAGCATTAAATTGGTTCTGGGGGCCCTTGTCAATTATTAGCTTCCTTGTAAAAATGGTGGTAGAAGTGCTGAGTCATTCCTCCACTTTCTGGCTACCATTGTTCACGATGACATCACCCTTTGATGATGATGGAGATTTTCTTTGTAGCCTTAAAACACCAGCTACTGAAGACATTTTATTGTCTGTGTTTCAGCTTGTCCATACCATAGTATGCTTCTCCTCCCCTACGTGCTGGATCTACACAAGTGCACCAGAAGGTGTACCTACCTTACAAAAAACTGTAACCAAATTTTGAATACAATTTTTTTTTTTGGGATTTGAACCTGGGACTTTCCACATGATTAGCATGTATCTCACAACAAAGCTAATTACACACTCTTAATGTTCCTATTAAGAGTCCCTCTCTATTTTTCTATCAGTAGCTTGACACTCTGAAAGAAGATGGACTAGATTGGTACCAATTTTTTTCAGTAACAGCTACTTAAAAGTCCACCATAAAACTGATCTAACAACACGATATAACTTTTAAATTAACTCCTGTTTATCTGTTATCTGGATGTAAAAAAAAGTGATACATACCAGGGGACACACTGGAAACGCACTGTATCAGGGGCCTTGAAACAATCTTTCCTTTATCTTATTTATGGATAGATAAGGTGGAGTTTCTCATGTATTACTGGCACTATCAAT
>CM044959.1:14178045-14211389 GCA_024516035.1 Bactericera cockerelli | reverse complement strand
TGCCGACCTCCGTGGCTCAGTGGTTAAGAGCATTGGTTGCTGACCCCGAGGTTGCGGGTTCGAATCCCGGCAGGAACGGAAAATTCTGAACGAGTTTTTCCGTTTCCCGAATGGCATGGATGTGAAGGTAAAAGTGCCCTGAAGTAATGCGAAAGCGGTTCCGGGGCAAAACTACCTTTTTTTTTAAAAAAGAAAAAAGAAAAAGGGCGCTCGTTTGAAACAGGAAAATGGGAAGTTTTTGATTTGAAGCCAGTCAGACGCCACAATGATTTTATCTGTGGAACATCGTACGTTTTCCGTTAGAGCCTACTGTGAGAATAAGCCTACTTAGCTTCGATTGTGCGTATGCAACGTGCGCGGTCGCCAAATTTGGCCCTTCCGATTTTTTCCTTTGGGGCTACCTCAAATCCAAGGTTTACAATGATAGTCTCTGGACCTTAGAAGACCTAAAGAACAATATCAGGACCAACATCGGGTGTAACTCACTAGTAATATATATAAAATATAAAGCTCTTTATTGTCAAGAATAATATTAACAAAGGGCGTAATTATTGCCTGAGACAATCTCTGCCATCAAACCCATAGTCTATAGTAAATTATTCGAGCCAGGCAAGGGCCGGTATGGCTTGCAGGTCCTGGTCAAATTTTGAAAATTTTCATCATCAAAATTTTAAGTTAAAAGAAAAAAAAATGATCCACACATTTTCGAAGACATTTAAGAAGATCAATTTTATTATATTAGATACGGGCATTCTACGAATCAAGAGAAGATGTATTGGAACTACTAGAGATCCTGATGCATTATACATAATACAATAATACAATAATACATAATATTCAAACTTAGAAGAAATTTTTCACTATCAAGCATGTCACTGATGATATTTTAAATAAAAAAGGCAATTGATTTTGCAAAAAATAATAACAAAATAATATAGTTTATGTGGAAGCACACCCAAAACTTTTTCCCACCGGCCGCGCCTGGCCACAAGTATGATAGGTACCTACCTAACTATTTTCATGTTTCCAGATTCTCAATATGGAACACGATCATGGGAACCTCCATCCTCACCATCCCCTGGGCTATCCACCAAGCCGGCTTTCTGACGGCTGTCTGTCTGATGCTCGGCTCGACGGCACTCTGTCTCTACACAGCCTGGAGGATCTTGAAGATACAGTCCCTTCATGGTGAGTGAACCGAGATGTGTGAACTGTAGAGGAGTTGAGTGGTTCTCTGAACTGTTGAGTAGTAGTTTTGTGAACTGTTAACTGTCTGGCTGAGAGACGTCCCTTCATGGTGTGTGAACTGTAGAGGAGTTGAGTGGTTCTGTGAACTGTTGAGTAGTCGTTTTGTGAACTGTTAATTGTCTGGCTGAGAGACGTCCCTTAATGGTGAGTGAACTAAGATGTGTGAACTGTCGAGGAGTGAAGTGGTTCTGTGAACTGTTGAGTATTAGTTGTATGAACTGTTAATTGTCTGGCTGAGAGACGTCCCTTCATGGTGAGTGAACCGAGATGTGTGAACTGTAGAGGAGTTGAGTGGTTCTCTGAACTGTTGAGTAGTAGTTTTGTGAACTGTTAACTGTCTGGCTGAGAGACGTCCCTTCATGGTGTGTGAACTGTAGAGGAGTTGAGTGGTTCTGTGAACTGTTGAGTAGTCGTTTTGTGAACTGTTAATTGTCTGGCTGAGAGACGTCCCTTATTGGTGAGTGAACTAAGATGTGTGAACTGTCGAGGAGTGAAGTGGTTCTGTGAACTGTTGAGTATTAGTTGTATGAACTGTTAATTGTCTGGCTGAGAGACGTCCCTTCATGGTGAGTGAACTGAGATGTGTGAACTGTAGAGGAGTTGAGTGGTTCTGTGAACTGTTGAGTAGTAGTTGTATGAACTGTTAATTGTCTGGCTGAGAGACGTCCCTTCATGGTGAGTGAACCGAGATGTCTGAACTGTGGAGGAGTGAAGTGGTTCTGTGAACTGTTGAGTAGAACCTAGTTTTATGAACTGTTAACTGTCTGGCTAGGAGACGTTTATTTATTTATTTCGTAGAATGTTAACATATTTTTCTGACATTTTTTTTTTTAATTCGAGAAATAGAGAAGAATAGAATTTTGAAGAGATGAGAAAAAGTAATAATATTAAGAAATTAAAATAAATATCTAAAAAGAGTATACAACGTTTAACAAGGAGAAGACTAGTGTCTCGTTAGAAGACTATCAACTGAGAATTCACTAGCCAACCCTAACAAGAAAGGCTAGCTTGCAGTTTCCTAAGGGTTTAATAAAAGGAAAAACCCAAGTTTCCACTATGGTTGATCGCACATACAAATACGAGTATGTGCTCTAACTGTGAGAGAACTGAGATTTATGAGCTGTAAAGTAATAGTCCAGCTAACGATAGAGATATATTTCTGTGAAATTTAAATTCTTGCATGAGAATCATAATTACATCATCTTTTTACTGTCAATAGCAGAATATTCAAGAAACAGACTGACTCACAACTCTCAAATTCACGCCACACTGGTGTTGAATTTATTTAGTGAAGTGATATCACGATCATGATTAACACAAATGATTATGAATGAAATATATAAGTTCTTTGGAAAAACTTATAGTTATACACAACTCTTGGTAAAACAAATAAACATCGAAATAATTTGAAGATAGAAAACACTTGGCTTTTTTTGTTTTACTTAATTTTTTATTTTCAGATGGCCATTTCGCCAGTTACGGCATCGTCAGTGAACTAAAGACTAAATTTAAAACTAATCTTAGAGGTAACTTACGAGCTAACTATAATAAAATAAGGAGTTGTAAAGTCGGCAAACTGTACAGGATAATTTCCTCCATTGTCCCTTTGTTTTTACTTCTAACGGTCCGAATTTAATAACACATAACCTTTTTTTTGTTTATATGACTTGCAGCTGTACTTTGCCTTTGGAGCGTGGTAGGTAGGTCGTATGCCCCTTTGATAATAAAGCCATAAAATACAAGAGATCTGCACTTTTAAAGCTAAACCAAATTTGAACCTTTATTATGTATTAACAACTATGACCTTCCCACAGACCCTCCACAGAAAAAACGAAATCTCTATATATAAAACAGAAAAAAGGACTACCTACCTACCTACCTACCTACCTACCTAATGTTTGTTTGTTTGTCCGGAGTTGTTTAGCCAAAACGGTAAGAGATAGCGAAAAATGTCTCAGAATTGACCCCCCCAAAACCATTATCGCTTTGTTCAGAAAAATTATAAAAAGTTCAAAAAGGCATTGCTGTCCAGCAGTACGGCCATGCCTTAGTAAATTTGAAATTTAGTCCCGTTGCAAAGCACGGGCAAACGGCTAGTACTGGTATACATCTTAGTCCTTGGGTTTTCGGTTCAAAATTGTTGAAGGCTATAATAATTCTATATGATAAAGTCAGTTTAAAAGAGGAAAAAGAAGAAGAAAAAAAAAAAAAAAACAATACAAAAGGAAAAAAAATCACAACTCGAGAAAAATAAATATAAAGTAGATACTAGATTCTAAGTGAGAAGGCAAAATCTGGATGAATATTGAGACAAAATATTAAAGATTATTATTAATAAACGATTTTGCTTCATACTCTATTGACTTAAAATTAAAACTATTAATCTAATAATCTAAAAGTAGTTAGGTTCTATGATTTGGTTTGAGAAGAAAGTCAACAGTTTAGGTGTCATCAGATTGGATCCAGCTTTTTAGGTCCATAAGTGGAGAATAAAATGCAGGATTGAGTTGCCCGTTTAGCATATTGTGTTCTTTAATTTCTACAGCTTCTTTTATATAAAGCATTTCTAGGCAACACAACTTCTTCCATTTATTTCCACTATGGAGTAATGACACGTTATCCATGTTGAAAGTATGTCCCGTATCAGCCATGTGCTTATGCACGTGGGAGTCAGGACCTCTCAGGTGCTCAGAGATACGTTTTCTCTATGGATCTCATAGTCATACCTATGTAGCTGGCATCACAATCTGCACACTTAATACAATATATGCCGCTCTTTTTCTCTATGCCTGTATTTGTTTTATTATTGATGAGAAATTTTCCAGTCGTATTATCATTATAATACGCTGGTTGTATACCCACTCTCCTTAATTCGTTACCAATTTTTGAGCAATCTTCGTTTAGGTACCGTATTTTTCTCCAGCTTGAATCAGACTCTTTAGGAACTTGGGCATAAATGATTTCACGTTTCTGTTTTTTAAGTTTTTTATGTAAGATAGAATCTATAACGGCTTTCTTGTACCCATTGTTCTTTGCTATCTTGTGAATTATGCCTAATTCCTTTAGGTAATTCTCTAAAGTTAACGGTACCGAAACCAGTCTATGTATCATAGAGTGAAATGCAGCATATTTTATATTTATAGGATGATTCGATTTATTATTTATTACGCAATCTGTAAAGGTTTCCTTCCTATAGATACTAAACAAAATTTTATCTTCATGTCTGGTCACTCCTAGATCCAGAAAATTCAATGTTCCATTCAATTCCTTTTCTAGGGTAAACTTAATATTTGGATGGACTAGGTTAATGAGACCAAGTAAATTTTCTACTTGTCTCCAAGAACCTACAAAGATCACAAATATGTCGTCTACGTACCGAAACCAATGCAATATGCTGTCTAATAAAGGGTTCTGTGAACGGAAGATATTGTCCTCTATATGGTCCATAAAGATCTCCGCCATTAACGGACTAATAGGCGATCCAATCGGTAGGCCTGATTTTATTTCAAGGGTTTCGTTATTATAAGAGCAAAAGTTCTGGTCTAAACATATATCTACTACTCTTTTCAGTTCTTTTTGTTCTGTGTCAGAAAGATGGACAGCTCTATTACTAATAATTTCTTTCACCTCTTGGACTGGAACTGAAGGGAAAAGATTTTTAACATCAAAACTAATAAGTTTTGAGTTTCGCGGGATGTTTATGTTTTTTATTTTTTCGATAAATTCCATACTATTCTTGATCGATCTTTTAGGTTGAAATTTGATGTAACCCGGGAGTACAGAGACCAATTTTTTGCAAATTTCTAGATTAGGTGTACCTGTACAGGATACTACAGGTCTAAGAGGGTTACCCTCCTTATGAAGTTTTGGCAAACCATACAATTTTGGAATCTGTGGGTTTTTTATTTGGTCTATGTTAGCAAGAATAGTAGGGCAGTCCGATATGCACCTTTTTACCTGTGCAGTATATTTATTAAGGATATTTTTTTCTCTTGTAACTACAAGATTGTTTTGGACAATGTAGTCATTCATTTTTTCATTGTAGTCTGTTTTATTGAGAACTGTCACAGTATTCCCTTTATCAGCTTTGCAAATTACAAGTTCTTTTCTATCTAATTTTATTTTTATACCTTTCAGGATTTTTATCTCATCAGATTTGTGGGTTTTTTTGGAGCTACGATTATTTATACCCCTCAAAATTTCTTTGCACTTATTTTTCTGAAGTTTAAAACTTACTTCTCTAGTACTTAAAGCTACCTCACAATCTGCGGCCAAGTCTAAAATTTGTTTCTTTTCTATATATGATGAAAAACCGTGTTTGAAACCTAGATTTAAAATCTCTTCTTCATTAGGGGTGAAATAGAATTGAGAGAGATTTTTAAATCTAGGGTAGAAGTCATATTTCACATCATATATAGGATAGCTTTTTAACAATTCTTTATCTATTGGACCAACTATGTTCAGAGATAACAATCCGGACAAGGGTTTTTCAGTTTTTTTAGAAGAATGCGAATTTTTAATTAATCGATCCATTTTTTTCCTTAAAATTAAATAGTGTCTGTGACTTTCTTCTCTTACCAAATCTACAATTTTCTTTTCTTCCATGTCGTATTCCACTGCAGATAGATGTCTTGTCAATTCTGTGGAGATCAGCATTTTCATTTCAGCAATTCCGTTTCTTCTTTTGAACCATTCCCTTCTTTCTTCCTCGATCCATTTCTTCTTTCCGTATTCCAGAGCTATACGGGCAGACTTTGATTTATTCCTTGTGTATAGTCTTACGAAGTTAGGGAACACTTTATTGGTTTTACACGTGGAGAGGAACCATAGATGATTGTTTGCTCTTTTGAGTTTTATAGAGCATTTTTTGAAGTAGACTATCAACTTGGCAACACCAGATTTTTTTATTTTATTAATGTTTTCGTTGTTAATATGGTGAAAGATCATATTTTCAATTCACTTTATTTTTTTTTGAAGTCTTATTGAAAATAATAACGTTTATGTTCACTTAAGTAGATACGTATATTATATAATCAAAGAGATTATAAATTATAATATAGAAAGGCACATTTAAAATTAAAAATATACAAGGATTATTAATCTAATAAACAAAATGAGTTATCAAAAATTAAAATTAACGTGTATAGAAAATTGCAGATTTATAACAATGAAATATATAAGTTCTTTGGAAAAACTTATAGTTATACACAACTCTTGGTAAAACAAATAAACATCGAAATAATTTGAAGATAGAAAACACTTGGCTTTTTTTGTTTTACTTAATTTTTTATTTTCAGATGGCCATTTCGCCAGTTACGGCATCGTCAGTGAACTAAAGACTAAATTTAAAACTAATCTTAGAGGTAACTTACGAGCTAACTATAATAAAATAAGGAGTTGTAAAGTCGGCAAACTGTACAGGATAATTTCCTCCATTGTCCCTTTGTTTTTACTTCTAACGGTCCGAATTTAATAACACATAACCTTTTTTTTGTTTATATGACTTGCAGCTGTACTTTGCCTTTGGAGCGTGGTAGGTAGGTCGTATGCCCCTTTGATAATAAAGCCATAAAATACAAGAGATCTGCACTTTTAAAGCTAAACCAAATTTGAACCTTTATTATGTATTAACAACTATGACCTTCCCACAGACCCTCCACAGAAAAAAACGAAATACTGGTATACATCTTAGTCCTTGGGTTTTCTGGATCCAATCTGATGACACCTAAACTGTTGACTTTCTTCTCAAACCAAATCATAGAACCTAACTACTTTTAGATTATTAGATTAATAGTTTTAATTTTAAGTCAATAGAGTATGAAGCAAAATCGTTTATTAATAATAATCTTTAATATTTTGTCTCAATATTCATCCAGATTTTGCCTTCTCACTTAGAATCTAGTATCTACTTTATATTTATTTTTCTCGAGTTGTGATTTTTTTTCCTTTTGTATTGTTTTTTTTTTTTTTTTCTTCTTCTTTTTCCTCTTTTAAACTGACTTTATCATATAGAATTATTATAGCCTTCAACAATTTTGAACCGAAAACCCAAGGACTAAGATGTATACCAGTATTTCGTTTTTTTCTGTGGAGGGTCTGTGGGAAGGTCATAGTTGTTAATACATAATAAAGGTTCAAATTTGGTTTAGCTTTAAAAGTGCAGATCTCTTGTATTTTATGGCTTTATTATCAAAGGGGCATACGACCTACCTACCACGCTCCAAAGGCAAAGTACAGCTGCAAGTCATATAAACAAAAAAAAGGTTATGTGTTATTAAATTCGGACCGTTAGAAGTAAAAACAAAGGGACAATGGAGGAAATTATCCTGTACAGTTTGCCGACTTTACAACTCCTTATTTTATTATAGTTAGCTCGTAAGTTACCTCTAAGATTAGTTTTAAATTTAGTCTTTAGTTCACTGACGATGCCGTAACTGGCGAAATGGCCATCTGAAAATAAAAAATTAAGTAAAACAAAAAAAGCCAAGTGTTTTCTATCTTCAAATTATTTCGATGTTTATTTGTTTTACCAAGAGTTGTGTATAACTATAAGTTTTTCCAAAGAACTTATATATTTCATTGTTATAAATCTGCAATTTTCTATACACGTTAATTTTAATTTTTGATAACTCATTTTGTTTATTAGATTAATAATCCTTGTATATTTTTAATTTTAAATGTGCCTTTCTATATTATAATTTATAATCTCTTTGATTATATAATATACGTATCTACTTAAGTGAACATAAACGTTATTATTTTCAATAAGACTTCAAAAAAAAATAAAGTGAATTGAAAATATGATCTTTCACCATATTAACAACGAAAACATTAATAAAATAAAAAAATCTGGTGTTGCCAAGTTGATAGTCTACTTCAAAAAATGCTCTATAAAACTCAAAAGAGCAAACAATCATCTATGGTTCCTCTCCACGTGTAAAACCAATAAAGTGTTCCCTAACTTCGTAAGACTATACACAAGGAATAAATCAAAGTCTGCCCGTATAGCTCTGGAATACGGAAAGAAGAAATGGATCGAGGAAGAAAGAAGGGAATGGTTCAAAAGAAGAAACGGAATTGCTGAAATGAAAATGCTGATCTCCACAGAATTGACAAGACATCTATCTGCAGTGGAATACGACATGGAAGAAAAGAAAATTGTAGATTTGGTAAGAGAAGAAAGTCACAGACACTATTTAATTTTAAGGAAAAAAATGGATCGATTAATTAAAAATTCGCATTCTTCTAAAAAAACTGAAAAACCCTTGTCCGGATTGTTATCTCTGAACATAGTTGGTCCAATAGATAAAGAATTGTTAAAAAGCTATCCTATATATGATGTGAAATATGACTTCTACCCTAGATTTAAAAATCTCTCTCAATTCTATTTCACCCCTAATGAAGAAGAGATTTTAAATCTAGGTTTCAAACACGGTTTTTCATCATATATAGAAAAGAAACAAATTTTAGACTTGGCCGCAGATTGTGAGGTAGCTTTAAGTACTAGAGAAGTAAGTTTTAAACTTCAGAAAAATAAGTGCAAAGAAATTTTGAGGGGTATAAATAATCGTAGCTCCAAAAAAACCCACAAATCTGATGAGATAAAAATCCTGAAAGGTATAAAAATAAAATTAGATAGAAAAGAACTTGTAATTTGCAAAGCTGATAAAGGGAATACTGTGACAGTTCTCAATAAAACAGACTACAATGAAAAAATGAATGACTACATTGTCCAAAACAATCTTGTAGTTACAAGAGAAAAAAATATCCTTAATAAATATACTGCACAGGTAAAAAGGTGCATATCGGACTGCCCTACTATTCTTGCTAACATAGACCAAATAAAAAACCCACAGATTCCAAAATTGTATGGTTTGCCAAAACTTCATAAGGAGGGTAACCCTCTTAGACCTGTAGTATCCTGTACAGGTACACCTAATCTAGAAATTTGCAAAAAATTGGTCTCTGTACTCCCGGGTTACATCAAATTTCAACCTAAAAGATCGATCAAGAATAGTATGGAATTTATCGAAAAAATAAAAAACATAAACATCCCGCGAAACTCAAAACTTATTAGTTTTGATGTTAAAAATCTTTTCCCTTCAGTTCCAGTCCAAGAGGTGAAAGAAATTATTAGTAATAGAGCTGTCCATCTTTCTGACACAGAACAAAAAGAACTGAAAAGAGTAGTAGATATATGTTTAGACCAGAACTTTTGCTCTTATAATAACGAAACCCTTGAAATAAAATCAGGCCTACCGATTGGATCGCCTATTAGTCCGTTAATGGCGGAGATCTTTATGGACCATATAGAGGACAATATCTTCCGTTCACAGAACCCTTTATTAGACAGCATATTGCATTGGTTTCGGTACGTAGACGACATATTTGTGATCTTTGTAGGTTCTTGGAGACAAGTAGAAAATTTACTTGGTCTCATTAACCTAGTCCATCCAAATATTAAGTTTACCCTAGAAAAGGAATTGAATGGAACATTGAATTTTCTGGATCTAGGAGTGACCAGACATGAAGATAAAATTTTGTTTAGTATCTATAGGAAGGAAACCTTTACAGATTGCGTAATAAATAATAAATCGAATCATCCTATAAATATAAAATATGCTGCATTTCACTCTATGATACATAGACTGGTTTCGGTACCGTTAACTTTAGAGAATTACCTAAAGGAATTAGGCATAATTCACAAGATAGCAAAGAACAATGGGTACAAGAAAGCCGTTATAGATTCTATCTTACATAAAAAACTTAAAAAACAGAAACGTGAAATCATTTATGCCCAAGTTCCTAAAGAGTCTGATTCAAGCTGGAGAAAAATACGGTACCTAAACGAAGATTGCTCAAAAATTGGTAACGAATTAAGGAGAGTGGGTATACAACCAGCGTATTATAATGATAATACGACTGGAAAATTTCTCATCAATAATAAAACAAATACAGGCATAGAGAAAAAGAGCGGCATATATTGTATTAAGTGTGCAGATTGTGATGCCAGCTACATAGGTATGACTATGAGATCCATAGAGAAACGTATCTCTGAGCACCTGAGAGGTCCTGACTCCCACGTGCATAAGCACATGGCTGATACGGGACATACTTTCAACATGGATAACGTGTCATTACTCCATAGTGGAAATAAATGGAAGAAGTTGTGTTGCCTAGAAATGCTTTATATAAAAGAAGCTGTAGAAATTAAAGAACACAATATGCTAAACGGGCAACTCAATCCTGCATTTTATTCTCCACTTATGGACCTAAAAAGCTGGATCCAATCTGATGACACCTAAACTGTTGACTTTCTTCTCAAACCAAATCATAGAACCTAACTACTTTTAGATTATTAGATTAATAGTTTTAATTTTAAGTCAATAGAGTATGAAGCAAAATCGTTTATTAATAATAATCTTTAATATTTTGTCTCAATATTCATCCAGATTTTGCCTTCTCACTTAGAATCTAGTATCTACTTTATATTTATTTTTCTCGAGTTGTGATTTTTTTTCCTTTTGTATTGTTTTTTTTTTTTTTTTCTTCTTCTTTTTCCTCTTTTAAACTGACTTTATCATATAGAATTATTATAGCCTTCAACAATTTTGAACCGAAAACCCAAGGACTAAGATGTATACCAGTATTTCGTTTTTTTCTGTGGAGGGTCTGTGGGAAGGTCATAGTTGTTAATACATAATAAAGGTTCAAATTTGGTTTAGCTTTAAAAGTGCAGATCTCTTGTATTTTATGGCTTTATTATCAAAGGGGCATACGACCTACCTACCACGCTCCAAAGGCAAAGTACAGCTGCAAGTCATATAAACAAAAAAAAGGTTATGTGTTATTAAATTCGGACCGTTAGAAGTAAAAACAAAGGGACAATGGAGGAAATTATCCTGTACAGTTTGCCGACTTTACAACTCCTTATTTTATTATAGTTAGCTCGTAAGTTACCTCTAAGATTAGTTTTAAATTTAGTCTTTAGTTCACTGACGATGCCGTAACTGGCGAAATGGCCATCTGAAAATAAAAAATTAAGTAAAACAAAAAAAGCCAAGTGTTTTCTATCTTCAAATTATTTCGACAAATGATTACTTTAAACCTATGTTGTTTTATTTAAAGTATTACTTACAATGCCTCTAATGCCTATTATAGTGCCTATAGTGCACTCACTTGTAGTCAAGTGCTATGACTAAGGATCCGTTGGTTCGAATCTTACCCATGGGATGAATTTTTCCTCATTCATTTGAGTTTGTGACCACATAATAATAAGACTCTGAGGGTTAGGTGGTAGAAAATGCTTTGAGCATTAACCTCGCCTGGTGGTTACCTTCCACTAAAGAGTATTATTATTATTATTATAAATGCCTATTATAAAGTATTACTAACAACAATATTTTTCATTCATACAATTCAATACAATACTATTTATCCTGCGAAAATGAGACTACAGAGTCACTCTCACAATCTTTGTGAGAATAAAGGGATTTATGTATTTTTAATGTTGAAAAAAATATGTGTTGACTCGTGTTGACCCAGAACCTAATTGAGAAGTATTGTGTCACTTCTCGCCCATCAGAGGGGAGGCATACTACAGGATGGGCAGGCTACAATACAGACCACAAGCGTCTACAGTAGCTCCTGTTTCATGGCTACGAAATAAAAAAGGCTGTGAAACACTCATCTTTTTTTTTTTAAAAGTATCTTTTAGTTAATAACGGACAAACAACGCCTAACTAACCGATTCTGTTCCCAGGTGGAGGTAAGGGGGAGGTGGCAGACCTGAGCAAGCTCCTGCTAGGGAGGTACGCGGAGGTGACAGCTCAGGGGTTCTCATTCATAATCCTGCTGGGGGCAGACGTGATCTACTGGATCCTCATGTCCAACTTCCTCTACTTTACGGTCAGCTTCATACATGGTGAGTCAGGGGTTCGGTTCTTTTTAATAATAATAAAAATAATAATAATAATAAAATAACCGAAGTGCAATCATGTCCGAAGTGCAATCATGTGCCATCCTGGGTACAGCCCACATTCTCAGAAAGTTTGGTGTATAATTGAAAGCGATTTAGCTAACATCCAAAGAATATGGTTTATTCTCGATGTTAGTAATTTGTATTGTGCGGATGAAAAATAAATTATCTTGCGTTGTGTGCCATAATAATAATACTCTTCAGTGGAAGGTAACCACCAGGCGAGGTTAATGCTCAAAGCATTTTCTAACACCTAACCCTCAGAGTCTTAATATTATGTGGTCACAAACTCAAATTAATGAGGAAAAATCCATGCACTGGGTGGGATTCGAACCAACGGTGTTCTTTTCTTGTGTACAATTTGTGAAGGTAGTCGAACCTGGATATAAGAGAGGAGTTCCACGTGAAACTGTCCTATCCATAAGAGAAAATAACCTCTTTTTAAAAGCAGAATTTCCTGATCAAAATTACCTCTCCATAAGGGAATTCTGGATATAAGAGTACAATTTCCAAGAAAAATTTACCTATACAAAGGAAAAGAAGCTCTTAATAAGAGAAACCTGGATATAAGAGAATATTTTCTAGGTCAGATTTACACCTCTGTATGAGGGAAAATAACTTCTTTGAAAGAGAAACCTGGGAATAAGAAAAGAATTTCAAGGTCTGATTTACCTCTCCATAATCAGTATAAATAACAATAATTCTATAGAATACAAAAAGAACACCGCGACCTCAGTAGCTTGTTCGATAAGCCGGCGGACTTGTAATCTGGAGGTCCGCGGTTCAAGTCCCGGTTTCAGCGCAGATTTTAGTGAAGCGAGTTCGAGTAGTTGTGATATCACGAAAGTGATTAACACAAACGTGAGAACTAAAAAAATACAAAAAGAACCTAAAATTTCCAGACAGAAAAGTATGCCATTGATAATTGTTTTCAGGAAAAGTCCCAAGCCTCAGTAATTAGTAGTTATAGGTATTTAAAAAAAAATCTTCTTATAAATTTTCAAATCCTTTTCCGAAATTATTAAAATCTTCTTCAGCAAAAGCCTTAAGTGGGAAAACAACGCCCATTTGTTTGAGCCCGTCTCTTATCTTTCTTATCACAAGGTTCCCATATGCTGTAGTGTGCAGTTCTGATTTTTGTGGAAAGCCTGATAACGCAAAGGTTATCGCTTGGCACGGTTAGCTTGACGAACATCTAAGCGAGTGACCTTTGGCAATTTTGAGGAACATTCTATCGATTTTGAATTGAGGAGTCTGGTTGAAATAAATTATAATTTCTATTTTATTTCATAATAAATAGTTATAGGTACATAAATTATGTATTGAATTGCTAGATGATGTAATATTTTGAGATTTCGAGTAAGAATGCGATTGACTCAAGTTTTGTAAATTTACTTCAAGAGGCAAGCCAGCTGAAGATGGCAAGTTTAATACACCAGTTCTCATTTGATCACTGAAGTTAAGCTACGTCCGGCGGGGTAAGGCCATAGAATTTTCTGGTTTCGAATCTATCCTTGTTTATCGTGGAAATCCAAGTTTTGCTGGCCATTTACGGCCCCATTCAGGCTGGATGTTGTTAATTTGAGTAGCTTGGTAGTTTGCCCAGCAAAGGTTGGGTTAAACGTAAATCCGGGTCTAACATTCTTCACTCACTTTGGGGTCGACATTGGAAAATTGCAATAAACTCACATCTTTGTTTGCCACAGTAGCTCAATGGTCAAAGCGTCTGACTGGTAATCCAGAGGTCGTGGGTTCAAAATCCCGCCGGGACATGTCAAGTTATCTTCCCATTTGGGATTTTGACCACATAATAATACGTCTTGGGCTTACTGCTGGAATAATGGCACTCATTAGTCCTAATGAGGCAGAATAATTAAGGCGATATTATTATCTCCAGAGTTTCCATTAATTATGCGGTCGAGGGAATGAAGTTGATTTGTTGTTCAAATTGAAATAATCTCGTCATCTCCGAAGTAATAATCGAATGCATATTGTCACCGACTGGCTGGGGGACTATAAACAGGGAGTAGACCAGCATTAGCTTGGTTCTGGGGGCCCTTGTCAATTATTAGCCTCCTTGTAAAGACAGTGGTAGAAGTGCTGAGTCATTCCTCCACTGTCTGGCTACCATCGTTCACGATGACGCCAGCCTATGATGATTGTCACCGACCGAATAAATCGATGTAAATCTTACGAATAAAGTATTATTAAACATGTTGAATCAAATTTTATTTACAAATGACATAAAATATAATATATACATACATAGATATACCAACCTCAGTAGCTTGATCGATAAGGCGGTGGACTAGTAACCTGGAGGTCGGTGGTTCAAGTCCCGGTTTCAGCGTAGATTTAGTAAAGCGAGTTTGAGCAAATGGGATATCACGAAAGTGATAAACACAAATATGATAACTTACATACATAGATATTGAAATTAAGAAAACAAAAGTTGATCAAGGGCGGTGCTAATGCCATTCTCTTCAATAAAGTGCGCCGCAGCTATAATAGATCATCCAAACCGTTACACACGGTTTTCCCATTTTGTGTCCATTGTGCAATGTGGTTTTCCCTACTTTGATTCCATACCGAACTGCGAGTCAGTAAGTCTTCGTGACATAGGACCACTAATAACAGACCGGGAGCCAGCTCGATTTTACTAACCTCATAAGGTACGAAATTTTCATCTTGTCGGTCGGATGCGGACTGTCTTGGTGATACAGAAAAGTTAAGTTTTTTTATAATATATAAAGTTATCATACATGTGTGGGGTTCGAACCAACGGATCCCTACGCTACCTGGATTACCAGACTAGCGCGTTAACCACTTGACTACCAGTGCACAATGTATGTACATGTGTGTACAATACGATGGAATGAGTTGACGTGTGAAAGGTTCTCACTTATCAAAATACGGGCAAATTTGAGCATGGCCTTTGAATAGGAAAAAGTCAATTTGAAAATTGAGTAGACCTTGAGATAAAAGTTATTTCAATATTGTTTTTTTTTTTTTTTTTTCATCTTTGGAACTTAGCATTGCAAGAAGAATAAGTTAAAAAGTTATCATATTTGTGTTAATCACTTTCGCGATGTCACATCTACTCAAACTTGCTTTACTAAATCTCTGCTGAAACCGGGACTTGAACCACCGACCTCCAGGTTACAAGTCCGCCGCCTCATCGATCAAGCTACTGAGGTCGGCGATACAGAAAAGTTATTTCTTAGTTGACGCAGCTGGGGCGGGAACCGGTGTGGGCGGACGAAAAAACCAAAAAGGTGGCCAAATTTTACCTCATAAGGTAAAACAATGAAGTGCTGTCATTGGACGAGAAAACTTTCCCTGATTTTAAAACACATCCCGGTGGCTGACTGGTCATTCTGGTCAAGTATAATTCAGAGGTCGTAAACCATACGGGAGATGACAATTTCGAGGGCATTCGGTCACTATAAAAATTTAATAAAAAGACAAAATTTTAACTCACAAGGTATAACATTGAAAGTGATGTCAGATTAAAGAGAGCTATTCTTTTGAATACAAAAACCACAAACTTCGATAAAATATTGGAGGCAAAACCGTAAGAAAGGCCTTTTTTTCCATTTTGCCATTTTGAAGGTGGAATTTTTATTATGTTTCCAATCAACTCTTGTGAAAACGGCTAATGAAATGGCGGCCATTTTAGAAAAAGAGTCTTTTTTAGTAGGTTTTTACCCAAGATATTTTGTTTGAACAAGAAGTTTTTGTATTCAAGGGATGTGACACCACTTTCATTGTTGTACCTTGTGAGGTAAATGTTGGCCTTTTTCAAACTTTATGGTCCTTCTTAGTGACTGAATGCCGCAGTAATTAGATATGAGTTTTTTAGTTTCGAAATCTGGAAGACATTCCGTGTTGAATGACACCGTTTTCGTTGTTCCTTATGAGGATAAATTTGGTCCCTTTTGATTTTTCGGTCGCCCGTCACGGGTCAACGACCTCATACCTCATAGGGTCGTTGACCTCATACCTCATAAGGGGTTTACGAGGTATGTAAAATCGAGCTGGCTCCCAGTCTATGAGGAACAATGTTTACTTATGCTTTGTTGTGGTTCTTGTTGAGTCTAATGAGAGGCACTAATTGTGTAATTACTGACGTTTCTTGGAGTTATATAATCAGTATTAATCATCATAGCTTGGTGATGTTACTATGCATTTAGAAAAATGTACAATTTTCTGTAAATCTCTACTTACTGAGGAAGTATGGATAATACAGGATTAAGTAAGCAAATTTGTAGTACAATAATTGAAGATACCAATAATTATTCCAGGATTTAAGCGTAGAAGTAGAATTTTCTGACTTTTCTTGCTTTTCAAATCTATAAATTTCTTGGTTCTTCCTCCGTTTTTTTCACAAAGGTGTTCATAAAAAAGGGTTTTTTGTTTTAAATGCTAGGGTGCTTTAAATAATCTCACTTTGTATTCTCATAGGTTGAAAATATTGTAGGCACCGCTAAAGGAAAAAGTATACCTAGCTTTTCCGTTGTGTAAAGTTCACCGCCAGCAAGAGTCGATGGCGTGTTGAATACACCGATTCTTGTAGGATCACCGAAGTTAAGCAACGTGCAGCGAGGTGAAGACTTCGTGATGCTTACATTCTGGCCCCAACCAAGCTGGGTGAGGTTAATGTGGGTAGCAGGTTTGTGAGTTTCCTACGAATGGAGGGTAACACCGCCGTCGTGATATCACCATGCAGTTGAAAGCGACGTTAAAATCAAATTAAAAAAATAATCACAGCCAATATTCAGGTTTCGCAATCTATTAGACGCGCACCCTGTCACCTCTAATGCCTATTATATAACCAAGTTTTTAACTGTGGGATTGTAGGTTAAACTATGCTGTGCGAATATGCATACGTAACAATAATATTTTTTAATATCCTACCTAATTGAAGGAAAGAAAAAACCTTGGAAAATAGATGAATTGATTTACAGACTTTGTTTTTTATCCGTCCCGGTAGCTCAGTGGCCAAGGCGTCTGTCTTGTAATCCAGGGGTCGCGGGTTCGAAACTCATCCGGGACATTACAAACTAATCGGGCAGTATAAATAAGACCATATTTATTATTTATTTATGGTGGTGTTGTCATGGACAAAGGTTTTAGTCCCTTCACAGCAAGCTCGAACCACCAACATTCAGATTACAAATCTACCGTCTTATTATTATTATTATTCAACACTTTATTAGATATAAATGGACATATTCGCCTCTGATAACACAAAGAGGCGTATAAACAACATTTTCGAAATTTTACAGGAGAGCCAAAATGAGTTTTTTTGTGCAAAAATTTTTTCTGTTCACGGTAGGAACATTATCACTTCCCTGTACCCGTGAATGACCAGACGAACTTTTTCTGTTGCCAAATTTGATTATTTAACTGTAACTATCGATTTACGCCTATTTGATTTGTCTGAAAAAGAGAAAATGAGGGATACGCCTGATTTCAATTTTTGTTGTATCTTTTCTTTGGATTATAATTGGATTACGTCTATTTGTGAGAACAAAATATAGCACAAGTAGACTCAATCCAAGCAATAAAACCGATTTCAAAAATTTGTGGTTTACGCCTCTTTGTGTTATCAGAGGCGAATTATGTACAATGCAAATAATTATTTTAACAATGAAAAAAATGGAAACAATGTATACAATAAAAATAAAAAAGAATAGAAAAATATATAGAAACATAATTATGTCCTAACTAAAGGGCGGGGTTATTGCCTATGGCAATCTCTTCCACCCAACCCTTAATGTTTAAAATCTCCATTTTAGTGTTTATTTGCTTGAAATCTTGATTTAAATCATTAATGGAGAAAGGTACAGCGCATTTAAATGAACAGCAATATTAAAATACGACTATTACTTGCGACTTCACAAAGGCTTGATTAGAAATTTAGGTCAGGGAATAATCGCCGAAGAGAGGGTCAGTGTTTTTCTTTCAAGTAACCGCACTGATAATAAATAATAAAACATGTATCCACATGAATGTAGGTATATACATATAAATAAATAAATTAAACTGTTATGCAGACAAATAATAAAATTAACATAAATAAGATGCAAGTAATTTACATTTAATTACGTAGAACTGAAGTCTTATTGATGATATTAAATTTTACCCTTGTTATGGTGGCCTACATTTTACATAATTACATACTCATTATATAAATACAATTCTACATACTGCTATATACATTTCTACAAATAACATATGCAATTCTAATACATACTGATGATTAGAAATGTGGGGTTCGCAGCACACCTGTCTGGAAAAACATCTTGACCTAGTACTTTATGGTGCCTTTGAAGAAGAACCGAATAGTGAGTACAGAGATACCAATTAGTTGTGCTATGTTAGTCAAGTGGTTAAGTCGCTGGTCTGGTAATCCAGGTAGCGTAGGGATCCGCTCGTTCGAATACCACCCAATGCATGAATTTTTGTTCGTGTATTTGTGTTTATGACCACATAATCTGGTAGAAAATGCTGTTGGGTGGTAGAAAATGCTTTAAGCATTAACCTCGCCTAGTGGTTACCTTAAACTAAAGAGTATTATCATTAGTTGTATATGGAAGCACATACATACCTATAATAATGTTTGTTGGTTTTATTTCATGATGTGCAAAATCTATCTTATTATACTATTAAGTATAAGTATATTAAACTATTACATAATTAAACCGAAACCGTACTCAGTAGCTCTTATAAAATAATCAAACCGACCTTATGCTAATAATAATAACACTGTTTAGTGGAAGGTACCCACCAGGCGAGTTTAATGCTCAAAGCATTTTCTACCACCTAAAAACCTCAGTGTCTTATTATTATGTGGTCATAAACACAAATTAATGAGGAAAAATTCATGCACTGGGTGGGATTCGAACCAACGGATACCTACGCTACCTGGATTACCAGACTAGCGCGTTAACCCTTATCTTGGCAGAGAATTTCAATTTTTAATTTATTATTGGATGGTTGGATGGAAGGATGATTATTGGATGGAAGAGCTCCATCCTGCCACTTTAAATAAAGCGTTTAAAAATTGAAATAATTTTAAATGTTCTGTGGAAGAAAAAAATGCTTTAGGATTAATTTTTGGCCAATAGAGTAAAAAAAACTGATGGTATCCAAATATACACATTGCCAAGATAAGGGTTAACCACTTCACTACCAGTGCACCTTGAGAACTCAATCGAAAAGGTGGCAGACTTGTAACCTGGAGGTTGCTGGTTCGAGACCAATGTTTGGCAGAAATTTAGTTGGGCGAGTGTAAATAATTGTGGCATTACGATTGTAATTAACACAAGTATGATAATTTTATTTTATTTTCCAGATGAGCTGGTCGGTGAGGATTCAAACGGACCAATTTCAGAAGTTCTACCAGGGATGGGTAAGTTTTCGAAACAACATAATCTGTCAAGTAACGGTTCCGGTTGCACTATCTTTAAATGAGAGAGATGGGTTTTTTAGTGGGTGGAAATCCCACTCCCCATTTTTTGCGGGTGTCTTTAAAAGATTTTTCCCCTATCTCTTTCTCTAAAAAAAAAAAAAAAAAAAAAAAAAAAAAAAAAAAAAACATTCTGTCGAATGATACTTTGTTTAGACTGTGAGAGTAAAGGGACTCTTTAGTCTCATTCTTGCAGGATAAACAGAATATTTTACTGTATTGTATTGTATATTGTAGGGTTTTTTTCAGCATTCTCAGAAACTTTTTTTTGCTACAAAAATTTGGTACAGACTACTAAAAAAATACAGTCGAACCTGGATATAAGATAAACCTTGATATAAGTTAACCTGGATACATCAAGAGAAACCTGGATATTAGAGAAACCTGGATATAAGATAAACCTTGATATTAGAGTGCGATTTTCAGGTTAAATTTACCTCTCTTTACAGGAAAAGAACCTTATAAGAGAAACCCGTATATTAAAGAGAAAAATTTCGGTCCCTTGAGTTCTCTCATATCCAGTTTTTAAAAGCTTATAAACTGACCGAAAATTTTGGGTAGATTTCCATAACTTTTTTTAAAGCAAATAAAAAAATGAAAGGAGCAAAATATTTTAACAAACGACACACACCCGATTCACAACAAATTTGACCTCAGTAGCTTGATGATAAGGCATGAAATACCGATTGGAACCCCGTCAGCGTAAGAAATAAGGTATTTTATTCACAAAGGAAAACACAAATATATAACTAATTTGAAATTTCTCGACATAATATTTTACGAACCTCAGAGTGATCGCTAAAGGCACGTGAAGACCTGATCGAGTTTCAATTCTTCCACATTCACACGTACCCATTTCAACAACAGTTTGATACTACCGAAGGAACACTAGAGTAACTGCAATCGTCTGGCTATAATTCTGAGGGCCCTCATCCCAATCAAGTACCGCCGTAGCACCTACGAGGTCAACTCACAGTTACCTTATTTAATATATCAGCACGTCCTAATCCAGCTAAACAAATAGAATCGTGCGTGTGGCACCGCGTAACACATGTGCCAAAACAAGCAACCTCCCCCCATATACACAACGTCGCCCCTGCTTGAGGTTCAAATCAAGTAAAGAGAAGTATTATTATTTCGCAAACACGTTTCGACTGTTTATAAAAAATAAAATCAGTTTTCTCAGACTCACTCCATAGAACATGTGCCAAAACCAAGCAACCTCAACCATGAGGTTGAACAACGTCGCCCCTGCTTGAGCGGTATAAGACAGAGTAAAAGAAGAAGATATTATTTCGCAAACACGTTTGCCTTTTATTTAAAAAAAAAAATCAGTTTTTCTCCACTCATCTCCTTATTGAGCTTGTTCTTGAAACGCCTTCTTTGGATGTCATGTCTTCCTAGAATTTTGACTTGAAATTTTGATGTTTATAATTTTCTGACCTCATGGGCAATGGGCATAGTAAGGATTTTGGGGAGGGGGGGGCAGCTCCCTGGAATTTTCTAGGGGGGACAGCTGCTCCTCCTGGCTACGCCCTTGTCTGACCTGGTTACAGGGCTTTTCAGTGATATCCTTACAATTAACACTGCGATCTAATTACATCTATTGTGATCAGTTTATTATTTTTTTTTTTCTGTACAAAAAACATTTATACAAAGGTACTTCTCCTATGCCTTGAAAGGCTTCTAAGGTTTTAACGCAGGTACTGATTTGCGATGAATAGTCAGGACAGGGGTTTTACCCTCCATTCGCTGGAAATTGTACCAGCTACCTAACCCAGCCTGGGTTGGGCCGGAATTTTCTGTTAGAAAAATTTGCCCCAACCGGGAATTGAACTCATAATCTCTGGACCACGGGCAGTAGGCACAACCGTTACGCCACGGAGGATGATTATGGTAAGTGTTGTTAGATCGAAGGAATTCGCCCTGTCTATAAAAATATTAATATATTGCCTTATTTATATTGCACAATATCGACTTTTAAGTCCCATTGTTCTAGCAGTTAGCCCAAGACGTATTATTATATATGTGGTCAAAACTCCAAGTGAGAGGATAACTTGTCATACCCCGGCAGGGTTTCAAACCTGCGACCTCTGGATTAACAGTCAAACGACTTGATCACTGAGGTACGGGGCCTGAAACAGCTTATTAAATTTGGTAACTTAAAAGAAAACTTGTGAAAATACTTTCAGAATGCACGTATGGAATTGCCGTATCAACCATTAATGTTTTTTTGGTCCTGTGTTGTCAAAAATAGATAAGTATCACACAGGTGTTTGATGCACGATGATGCCACGTGTGTAATTCATTCATAAAAGAGGTTATCCTATCTATCTTTTATTAAGAGTAGTGCAAATTAGTTGTTAATGAAGTCTCTGCTATCTTCTGGGAAAAAGCAGCTGCTGTAGCCGACAGCGTGGTGCATGCTAGCTTCATGAGTATTTAGTTAATTTAGTTAATAGGTACTTAGGTACTCTAGGTAGGCATATTATACACATAATGACGCATATTATGAACATTTTTATATATAATTATATATATAAAGATGAGTGTTTCATAGTCGTTTTTATTTCGTAGCCATGAAACAGGAGTTACTGTAGACGCTTGTGGTTTGTGTTGTAGCCTACCCTTCCCGTAGTATTTATTCCTCCCCTCTGGTGGGCGAGAATTGACACAATACTTCCCATTTAGGTGCTGGGTCAACACGAGCGCACCGGAAGGTATCCCTTACAAACAATTGTATACAAATTAAGAATACAATTTTTTGTCGGCACTGGGGATCGAACCCGGGACCTTAAGTACCATTAATAGTATCTGCAGTCACTCACCTTGGCCTAGCGGTAGGTTCCTCGGCTTGCACTCCAGGTGATATGGGTTGAAATCCCGGCGGGGTGGGATTTTTTCGACTCTGTATTTGTATGTGGGGAGCTAACCTAGCCTTGTGCTGAGGACAATTAAGGCTGTTGTAGAGTGGACAACGACCAGTGGCGGCATTATGAGATGCTTCGCTCTACCTTAAGGATCAAATTTAATCACAAATGAGATCAAATCTCACTGACTGAAACATTGCTTTGAAACATTTCGCATTGAATGTGACACAATGCAGCAAAATGTTTCGAAACAAAATGTTTCACTAAGTGGGATTTATTGTGCTCAAAAGTAATTGTATTGATGTGCTTACTCCTATAGTGAAAAAGAGAGCTAGCTAAACCATTTTGTGAACGCCTGATTTTAATATTTACTTATGCAATGTGCTATTTTATAAAAAGTCTTATCAAAATAAATGATAAGATAGGTTAATCCAAGCGCTTTCAAAACTTTTTGAGTTCTCCCGATAATCTATGAATATGCAGGTTACTTGTGAGACTACAACAAACACAATGGGCTTTGGCAGAAGTCTGTGGCATCTACTGGCGGGGAGCTAAATAAGTTTGGGAACTTTTTGAACAGACCTCGTATTTTGCCCTGTTGGCTCTATTCCTTATCGCCTTTGTCTTCATTCAGATTAATTCTGTCCGGTAGCTTAGTGTTTAAGGCGGCACTCTGTGAATCCAGAGGTTCCAGAGGTCGTGAGTTTGAAACCCAGCCGGGACATGACAAGTTATCCTCCCGTTTTGGGATTTTTACCTCATAATAATACGTCTTGGGTTTACTGCTGGAATAATGGGACTTTAATAGTCCTTATCGGGCAGTATAAATAAGACGATATTATTATTGTTATTAAAATTCTACTTGAACTTATTCTATTTGCTCAGCCTCAACCGGCGTGCTGGCTCTCTCCATGTTATTGGAATTATTCTATTCAAGGCACCCTGTCGGTCCTCTTCATTTTACCCTGTTGGCTCTATTCCTTATCGCATTTGTTTTTATCATTGGATTTATTCTACTTGAACTTATTCTGTTCCAGGCACTCTGTCGGTCCTCTTCATTTTACCCTGTTGGCTCTATTCCTTATCGCATTTGTTTTTATCATTGGATTTATTCTACTTGAACTTATTCTGTTCCAGGCACCCTGTCGGTTCTCTTTCTCATCATCTTCGTTCTCATCAAGGCGTGGCGCTGGGGCATCAACGTCGACTTTTCCGACACCACCTCCATCCACCACGTGAAACTGTTCAGCCTCAACTTCCCCGCCACCACCGGCGTGCTGGCTCTCTCCATGTTCATCCACAACATCATCATCACCATCATGCGGAACAACCGCCATCAGGAGCACAACGGGCGGGACCTGAGCATCGCCTACCTGTTGGTGTTTCTCACCTACGCCGCGGTCGGCCTGATTTTCTACATCACGTTCCCGCTCGCCAAGTCCTGCATCCAGGATGTGAGTGTCCAAATATAGACCTATTTTTCTTTTGGATTAAAAAAAAATCCAGGTTAGATTTGTTCCAAATATTTCCATTTTATTCCAAGGTCAACTTCAACACATTCGTGAAAGAAAAATGCGTTTCAGTACTTTTAAAGATAAACAATGGAATTAACCTATGAAAGAACTGGAAGCAAGAATTTTCAACTTCCATTTTGGTTGACTTTGGAAGAGGAAATTTTTCCTCTTCCAAAAGAAAAATGACTTGCTTCCAGTTTGGTTCATTTTATTCCCGTTTGGTTAACTTTAGTTAGAAAGAAAAATACGGCTTAAATAAATAAATTTCTATCAACAAAAATAATCAGTAATATTTCTGTCTTGGTGCACCAGTATGGGCAGCGGTCACCAGATGGCAAAAGTATGTGACAGAGCTAGAGAAAGTGCAAAGGAAAGTTATGTTAAGACTGTGTATGTAGGCAGTAGACCAGCAGTCTGGCTGGGGGTCTAAAAACAGGGAGTAGACCAGCATTGGCTTGGTTTTGGGGGCCCTTGTTAATTATTAGCCTCCTTGTAAAGACAGTGGTAGAAGTGCTGAGTCATGTCTCCACTGTCTGGCTACCATCGTTCTCGATGACGCCACCCTTTGATGATGAATATTTCCATGACCCTTAGGAAAGGGAACACAGTAGAATCTCACGGTAGAACTAAAAAAAATTATCATTGATAGTTGTGTTATTCACAATCGTGATATCACAACTATTTAACTAGCTTTACTAAACATTTGCTTAACTTGGGACTTGAACTACCCACCTCCGATATCACATTCGCCGCCTTATCGATTAAGCTACTAAACTTATTATTATTGAACGTGGAGAAAAACTACAATAATTATTCAAAGGAATCACTGACATAAATTCATTCAGATTAATGAAATCAACAGGAAGAGTGAATATATTCTGCAATAATATTTCAAAACTTGAGATTCATCATAACAATATTTCAAAACTTAAGATTTGTCATAACAATATTTTCAAACACATATTTTATCTCATGTTATACAACATTAAGGGTCACAGTTCACAATAGAATTAAGTTGCAGTGTTAATGGTACTGAAAACCCTCCAAACAGGTCATATAATAGGTAACAATATTTTAAAACTAACGATTTTTTTATACATTTACCCCTACCTACTCGTATATGTACACTTGTACAGGATGATCAAAACGTACAAAGCCAGCGTCGATGGCATGTTGAATACACCGGTTCCCTTCAGAACACCGAAGTTAAGCGACATCCAGCGAGGTTAAGACTTGGATGGGTGACCATTCAAATTCTAATTCTCGTGACGCTGGCTTTTCCCGGCCCCACTCAGGCTGGGTGAGGTCAATGTGAGTAGCAGGTTTGTGAGTTTCCTGCGAATGGAGGGTAAAACCCCCGTCGTGATATGACCATGGCAGTTGAAAGCGACGTTAAACCCCACTTAAAAAAAAAAAAAAAAACGTACAAACAATTACCTTTGTGTCAAACTTATTTCAGAACCTCCTGAACAACTTCCTTCGTCACGACGTGTTAACCCTTGCGGCCCGCATGTTCCTCCTGTTCCAACTCACCACCGTGTACCCCCTTATCACCTACATGCTGCGGGTGCAGATATTCGCCGCCCTGAAGAAACCCCCCTACCCCGGCTTCTACCAGGTGCTACTGCTGAACACGACCATTGTGGTTGTGTGCGTGCTGTTCGCCATCTTTCTGCCGCAGATTGGAACCGTGCTCAGGTGAGGACGGAGTGCGTTTAAGGGTTAATTTTTTTTGTTTAAAAAAAATTTGAAGGCGTTTTTAAAAGATTAAAATGTGGGTTTTTTCTTCAATAAATTCCCATGTACTTTGTACAAAAATGGATATTTTTCGTAGCTGGGAGATATTTTTGGCCAACAAACTTTCTAGGTTGGTTCTCAAATTATTTCATAGAGTCCTTAAACCATAAGAAAGTGAACCCTGGCGCTTTCAAAAAGTCCTTCTTGAGTGATGAGTGTTCGGCTGTCTAGACAGTCTAGATGGATCATTTTTCAATTTTTGTAGTACTTGAAAATGTTTCACTGGCCGCATTCAAAGTATCAAAAACCCTAATAAATCCCCCTGGTATTAAACCGTACTACCATTAAAAAAAGTGGCCTTCGGCGTATTTAAATTAGTGATTTCAGAATGACTGGCTTTCTTGACTAGACCAGTGCTTGAAATGAAAACTGCCCCTCCTCTTGGACTAGGAACTGCGTTCGCCCTTCTTATGATCATACTTTATAGATATAGAGAATTACTGAACTACATTGATGAATTATATTTTTTAACCAAGCTCTTTATTCTGATGTTGGCAGTCACCTTGGCCTTCGACTTGCACTCGAAATTTTTTCCGACCCACTAAAAATTGTAACATAATAACACGGATACTGAGCCGAACTCCTTGGCTCAGTGGTTAAGAGCATTGGTTATTTATTTTGTCATTTGTTTGTTCTTTTTTCTTCTGTCTTTTCTTAATTTTATACTGTTGCATGTTTGTCCACCTAATAAAGCTTAAAAAAAAAAAAAAGTACTGACCCGGAGGTTGCGGGTTCGAATCCCGGCCGTAGCGAAAAAATTGACCGAAATTTTTCCGTTTCCGGAATGGCATGGATGTAGAGATAGAGTCCCCTGAAGTAATGCGAAAGCGGTTCCGAGGCAAAATTACCTTATAATAATAATAACACGGATAACTAGCACTTTCTGATCATTTACTTTACCCTTCGGAAGAACATTTTCTTCTCTTTTGCTTTTACCAATTATTACCTATGAATTTTTTCTCTTCTCACTTTTCTGTTTATACTGATTAAAATAGAGAGGTTAGTATTAATGACATGGATATTCAGAACTATTACCTGCTGATGAGAGCAAATAAGCTCGAAACAGCTGTCCAGGTATGTTCTGATATTCATGTACATCTTTTTTTTTTTTTTCTTTTTTTTTGATCGCACTTAAGCCAGGGACTTTTTTTTTTTATTTGTTATACCTTTTTTTTATTTCATTCATTACAATTCATTATCCAACTCATCTCCCTGGGGCACACAGCCCACAACTGCCGCCGCATTCCCTCTTTGTATTGCCAGACTTATCATGTACATCTAGTACAACTTCTCACTTTTCTGTATATACTGATACACTGATTTTTACCCTCAGGTTCACGGGAGCTCTCGGCGGGTTCATCTACATTTTCACCCTCCCTAGTATTCTCCACCTCTCCTCCCAGAACAAGCGGGAGGAAATGTCCATCCCGTCCTTCCTCTTCCACAGCTTCATAGTCCTGCTTGGCTTCCTCAACCTGGTTGCGCAGTTCTTCGTGGTTTAGGCGAGCAGAAAACTTCGGAAAACCTGAGAAAATGGTTTTGTCTGTGATCTTATCCTCATTTCGGCCCGTGAATTCTGCGCGGGACGAGTTTTTGTCCCCTTTTCAAAAAATTGTCTCGTCTGTAAAATTCTTTGTTGTTGTTGCTGTAGCAATCGTCAAAATTGGAGTCACTAATCCGCCATTAACATTGTCAGATTGTGGCTTACATAAGCGAAAAGAATTTTTTACCTTGCGAAAATGTCTGTGATCTTATTTAGAAAAGTTTTATCCTTTGGAAATTTTATAATTAGGTCGTGTACCTTTTTTGAGGAAGAATTCTTTTTTTTTTAATTTTATATAAAGATGCTTGCTGGAACTTGGCCTGGCGCACTGCCGTGCGCTCAGATCAATTCATATGAACAAGAGAAGATGTAGTCACAATTTTATTGAATTTTAGTTTTTATGACTTTTGTGTTATAGTTTTTTTTTTTTACTTTCCTTATCCTATAGAAAGGAAAGTAGGTAATGGATTTTATTCTTTGGACGTACAACGAAAGTACTACTTACTTATTTATGAATTTTTTTTGAGAATTTTTAAAATGACATTATTAATCTCTAACTCTCTATTACTTATAAAAAGGTATAGAAAGTATTGTTTTCGGTCGGTTTTTTGTATTTGTAAACGTAGAAAATTAAGCCGTCCATCCCCGATCGATATTTTGTTAAAAAGAAGAGATAGGTTCTTAAGTATTTTTTCATTTATTCTTTTACTGAAAAGTTCTATTGTTATAGGGAGAGACACGAGCACTGACCTCCAGACCATGAGCCCTGTCAATATTTGGAGCCTTGGTAACCAAAAATATTATGCATCTCAATTTATTATTATCATTTTACGTAGGTGTTAAACGCAATGTGTAAATGCCTTTAAAGAAAAATGGCAGATTTCAAGAAGTTTTTTTTACAGTTAAATTTTATTGAAATGACAACTTTTTCAATTACATTTCAAACGAAATTAAATATGAAAATTGTTATACACAATATGATTTTTAAATAAATAAAAGTTCAAAGGGGAAAATTACGAGAGAAGATATTGGCAAATATAAATTAACCACGGTGATGTTTATCTCTGTCCAAAAAATGAATGCTGTTGCAGTGGACATCACTCAATTTGTTCGGCAAGTCAATATTCAGTTGAAAGTCAACTTTGCAAGATTTCTGTAAGATTTAAAATTTAAATGTATAAGCCCAAGATTATTATATCAATCGTTATTATTTATTATTATTTTTAATTTAAGTTAGTTGCTGGATCAATATTACAGTAAATTTGTTTTTTTTTTTTTTAATTCTTCAATGAGGAATGTGTTCTCAAATCAACTGTCTATACTCGGTATGGTCATGTTGCCACGGTCTAGGGCCCAAGACTGGTAAATAAGAGAATGAGGATCGAATCCTATCCGGATGATTGAATTTTATTTTAATAAACGTGAGATGATATTGACCAAATACAAATACTATCCCAAGATTTTTGCATCACTTGGCTGATTCATTCCTATTACCTTCATTGGAGAAACAGGCTGAGAAAAATAAATACCACAACGCGAAGGAACAAATTTACGAATGTTGAAACTTGAACTTTTAGGCTAACTAATTTGTAAATAAAATAAGCCGTTAATTATTTTAATTTTATACATAACTGAATTTTATTTTTCTTTTAAATACTAGATACTATCACAACAACCTATGGATAAGTGTACCATTACTAAGAAAAAACTCCTTTGGTAATATTGTAATAATAATATCGCGTTTTTTATACTGCTTGATAACAACTAACAAATCCCATTATTCCAGCAGTAAGCCCAAGACGTACCACTAAGTGGTATGAATCCCAAAAGGGAGGATAACTTGTCATGTTCAAGCAGGGTTTCCAACCCGTGACCTCTGGATTCACAGAGTGTCTCCTTTACCACTGAGCTACCGGGACAGACATAATAAAGTAAAGGAATCTATCACAGAACGACACAGAAGGCGAACTTTACAACGAATATGCCTGTTGGCGAGGACTTCCATGTCACTGCATAGAACAACCATAATGCAGGTTTTTTTTCTGTATGGCAGGTTCGATCCCCGTCTGATGGAATTGTTCCACATGAAACAATTATTCTCAGAGGTTGGACAATACTGACAATAGTAATATTTTTACGGCAATACATTCACAAAAAATCTACATGATATAATGGACCTGAAAATCAATTAATAGAAGACTAGTACTCAGTATGCAAATAGTCCCGGGTGTGAAATCCAGAACTACTAGAAAGTTGGATAGTACAATATTGGCAAGTTCCAACACAAAACACAAATGTCTTAACTGGCGAGTGTTTCATGACCAAGGTGTTAAATACTTACCATTTTCAATAATAATATATATGGAGCATGATTTCAATAGCACTCCTGTACCACTACTTTAAGTTTATTTTAGTCCCCTCTTTTTTTGTTTCTAGTAAATCTCACTATTTTTAGAAATCCATCTCACTATTTTCAGTAGGTATGGTAAGTTTTCCAAATACCTCATCAATGACTACTCTGAGATGGTTTCTTAGAGAACTCATAGCACCAGACAGCGTCTATCCCTTCCCCTATGGTAAGCACAGGATCAGATTTAGACAATGGGAATCTGCAGGCTATGACACAGCTGTTGACCAACTCCTTCTCAAACTTAACTTCCAAAGGAGACATCTGAAATTATACCAATGATAGGGTTTTACAATTCAATGATGTATTATTTATTTAATTTCCAGATGACAGCACAAGAGTGATATTTAAAGTATACAAAAGTGTTTGCCTACAGTACTAAACTGTTGGCATAATGGGACTACCTGTCTTGCGCTGACAGTCTAAATAAAGAACTACTCATACTTATATGTACACTTATACTTATACTAGATAACAGCACAAGTGTGCTATTTAAAGTATAAAAAAGTGTATACCTACACATATGATTTTTTTAACAATAATACCTACACTTATTTCAAAAACTGTAAAACAGTTAACTTATAAAGTCACCATGGTTAATGCACCTAGGTTTGATGTGCAGCAGGGTAGGCATTTTTCTGTGTTCTCTACTTGCTAAACCAGAGTCCACTCATACCATGTTAGAGGACGTCAAGTATTGTAATGTCCACTAAAATTATGAGTTGGAGTAATAATTTATAGCTTACCATTTGCTCTACACCAAAAATGACAATATTAGGATAAGGAGTCAGAGGATATTTCCAGAGGTCAGTCTTGAAGAATGAACAATCTCTACTGACTCCATTACGCCAGGCACTCCATTTTGAATAAAGAACTAACCATGGATTAAGCTCAACACCATCAGCCTTGAAGCCTTTTTTGGCTGTCTCTATTACCTGTAAAACAATACCTATTATTAAATAAGAAAATATGGGTACACAGAAATAAAATTATGATTATTTCTTGCGCAAAGGAAGATTGGATGAAAAAAAATCTGATGGAAAGAATAATATTTTTATGAAAAGATATTAAAGTAGTATCAAATTAATTTGATTATTTAAAGAAACTAATTATATTATTACTAGTGCCATTTTGGTTTTTGTCCATGGTAGGAGTCTCATTTGGAATTTTTAAAGATCCTTTTTTAATATGCACCTAAATAGCAACATTTGACTTGGTGCCATGTTTGAATGCATTTGGTCCAGTCATTTCAGAGTTTTGTTGATTAATATGAATAAATGAATTAATATTTTTCTAATATAATTTAGTTACTCAACAACAAAAAATGTCTTCCTAGTTCTTATTTTTCTTTTAGTAGAGTTACATTTGTAATATACACCAGTTGTATTTAGTGGACTACTAAAACTAGAAATACCTATTCTAAAACATTACAAAAATGGGAATACCTACAATGCGACCATCACCACTCCCAAGATCAATGAGTCTACCCGATCTTCCTTCTAATGCCTTCAGAATGTTGGCAATTTGTGTTGTTGTTGCTGGAACATATGGAAGAGTGATTTTCCTAAATGCAGGTGACACAAATGAATAACAGATTGTTGTCAATGCCAAAGCTGTTCCTCCTGAAAGAAAAGCAAACATATTTCATTTTTTACTATAATTTATAGATTGAAAATTCATAGTTACTAATGAATTACCTAGAGATCTTGATTCTGTTTTACAATGTTAAAGGGTATGTTAAAGGGTAAGTTGAGTATCCTGTTGAGCTCTTGGTCTTTACATCTAATGAGTACCTATCAAGATTTTTACCTTGTCCAGAAACAATACAAATTAGGATCCATATAAAACTCACAAGTACTACATGTATTCTATGGGCTTTGGGCTCCAGTATCCCTTTCACCCAGAAATTCAAACTAAGTCTGATATATTTGACAGATAATATGTCTTGTGGTTAGTTTAGATCTGAAATTTACAAAAGTGTGGTATCAGCATAATACAAGACTGCTTCTGTACATCAAAATTATTACCTGACAAAGCTAGAAGTACTTTTCCTGTTTTACTGAGAGTAGGAGTTTTGTAAGTTGACTCCCTGTGCTGTCTTTGAACCTCCTCACAGAATTCACACTTTTCAGTCATGATTATTGATATTATACCTATTTATTTGAACAATAATTAGTTGACCACCTGAGACACTGAATATGTAGATTGTAAAAAAGCTATGTAGACTGTGAACTTATGGGCACAGTCAATATGCAGACTATAATAATATGAAATAGAAAACTAAATTTGCTGATAAACTGATAAGACACAATAGGTATTTATTTTTTAAATGATTCCCGCTAGTCAGCTGTCAGCCATGTTTGGATAGAACATGATGCAAAGAGGTTCCGTTCTGAATTTCAGATCCAAAGAAGAATAATATCGAGGGCGAGCTTTAGCACTCTGTACAAATACTGTTTAACCCTAATTTAGGGTTTTACACTATTTCAGACGTTAAAACGTAAAGTAATGAAAGCGAGTGGTGGGGTTTTTTTTTACTTTCCTTATCCTATAAAGGAAAGTATTGTATTCGTCGAAAATTTGACCTACCTAGTTTTTCACATTTCTGGACGAATCATAGCCTCAGGATACCAAAAAAGTTGTTTTCAGCCATTGGTCCGTGCGTCTGTCTGTCTGTGTGTCTGTGTGTGTGTGTGTGTGTGTGTGTGTGTGTGAACAGGATATCTCAAAAACGGTATGAGCTAGAGACTTGAAATTTGGTATGGTAATTAATTTTATACACCAAACGAACCATGAAACTTTTGGTTGAAATCGGCCGCATTCTGTGGCCGCAGGGCCGCAAATATTAGCCGCAAGCGCCGAATCTTCGAATCAGTTAAAGATACAAAAAAAGTTGAAGAATATCATTTTCTTAGATTAAAAAAATAATAGGGGTCTATTCTGATCATTTTTTTGATATCTTGAACTTTTTGGACCTCGACCTCAATTTACCGGTATTTTGAGGGGGACCTGCTCGGACTAACTTTTTTATTATTCACACTAGATGGGGGTTGCGACATATCAAATCCAATGATTTTGAAGTGCTGATTACGAATTTGGTATTGATTTGTAGTTATCTGTTACCGTTCAGTCACCAATGGCGGAATTCGACTTCTTTTTTGGGATAAGGAAAGTCGTGTGATGTTTACACCAGATTTTTTTTTATCTACACCTTCTTTTGAAGACTTCTTGAGGCCGGCGATTTTCGGATCTCTTCTCTATTGAATAAATATTAATAGAGGGAGCTGCTTTGTTCTAATATTTTTTATTATGACATTTGTAAGATTCACATGTAGACTTGTACTATATTTTACAAATTGAGAAGAAAATGAAACCCTCTTAAGACCTGTATTTTGAATTTTATTATTAAATTTAACATAATATATTTTATTTTTATGACATGACACCATTTTCCTTCTTTTTTTTTTTTTTTTTTCTTTTTTTCTTACAGCCTGTTTTTTTCTCCTCCTCAAC
>CM044959.1:14114175-14168588 GCA_024516035.1 Bactericera cockerelli | reverse complement strand
AGCATATTGACTCATGAACATGCTTTTGGTTGAACAATATTTTATTTCTAGTGGGTAGTCATGACATGAATCAGCTCGAAAAATATCGTACCAGATGAACAGGGTGTTTAATTTATTCCTCATATATGAATAGCAGATAGCAGCAATACGCATTTAAATTAAAAATACGGATTAATATTCATATAGACAGAAATTAGGAGAAAAGAAAAGTTATCATAAGTATCTGTGTTGATCACTGTCGTCATGACACAACTGCTCACACTGCTAATTTTTACCGAATTTGGGACTCAAACCACCGACCTACAAGTTACAAGTGCGCCGCTTTATCGATCAAGCTACTGAGGTCGGTTGTATTAAATAATGCATAAATTATCGACCTCAGTAGCTTGATCAGTAAGGCGGCGGACTTATAACCTGGAGGTCGAAAGCTATTAGTAAAATTACAGAACTCTGTAGCCATGTATCAAAAATCCCACGTAAAATCCTATGGAACAACAATAACAACAAGAAGAAAGTCCCTGTACGTTAACAATACACCAACATCAACAAGCAACACCCTGTATGTATACTTTTATAGTGACCAACTGAAAGCTATGTCTTATTTTGAACATTAACGATAGATTATTTCCAGACAGTATATACATCTATATCTATACATATTGTGTTTCAAAAAGAGTAAACAGTTTATGTTCTCGGGTGCACAGTATCCAATCTGCGTCACATTTGAGCAATATAGAAGTGAAATACGAGTAGCATTTAAAAATATTTCAATTAACTTTTTCTGTGTCTAGTTCTCTGAAGAAAAAAAAAAACACAATACTTCTGATTTCTAATATTAGGAAATTATCGGTAGTAATACAATAAACTTCATCTAAAACATTTTTTTTTTTAATGAACATTTATTTAAAGAGAGGTCTGTAACAATCGAAGTCTTTGCCCAAATTTATTTTTTCTGCGTATAATCTTTGTCATCTCATTTGCAAAATGACCTCAGCGCGGAGGTTCTTCTCACTACTCCTGATCGGATTGGTGGCTACTTCCCATGTGCAAGGAGGACCCACGGCCTATGGCATCTGTCAGGCGGGCTGTGCAGCCGTGGCGGTGGTGTGTTTTGCCACAGCCGGCTCGGCATTTGCGGTCCCCGGTGCTGTTATTGCGGCTAGCCCGGCACTCGTGGCGTGCAATGGAGCCTACGCCACTTGCTATGCGGCGTGTGCTGCCGCATTTCTTCTACCCACTCCTTAGAGTTGATGCCGCATTGTTTCTACCCACTTCTTAGATTTGATGCCGCATTTCTTCTACCCACTCCTTAGAGATGATACCGCATTTCTTCTACCCACTCCTGAGAGTTGATGCTGCATTTCTTCTACCCACTCCTTAGAGTTGATGCTGCATTTCTTCTACCCACTCCTTACAGTTGATGCTGCATTTCTTCTACCCACTCCTTAGAGGTTTCTTCTGCCCAAATCGAGATTTAGCGCCACAGAGGTATTAAAAAAAACGTCGATTTCCTAATATTTCATTTCACCCTAAAACTACCGAAAAAATACTTTCCTTTTTATATGATAAGGAAAGTAAAAAGGACTTCTGAGTGATTTTTTACATTTTGAGCACCGAATTCAGTCTCCTGAACACATTAGATTAGGAAGTGAAATATACCTCATCATGTCCGAAAACCGCCATACTAAGCTTGTCGTGTAAACTTAACATTTACTATAATATAATGACATATTTTTTCTCAAAATTCAATACCTACCTATTTTTAGAATGAAAGTATCAATTTACATTTATCAATAATAAAATTCGTTAAAAAAGTCCTTGTTTTTTTTTCTCTCAATTTAATTTTCTCCTTTTAAATTTACACAGTCCAGACAAATGAATGAAAGTATCGATACACAGGACCTATATTTCTAATGAAAATATCAATTTACATTTATCAATAATAAAAATAAAATTCGTTAAAAAAAGTCCTTGTTTTTTCTTTCTCAATTTTCTCCTCTTTAATTTACACAGTCCAGACAACAGTAGTATAACTCTGAGGCAAGGGCCTAACAACAGGATTTCTCACTATGGAGACACAGTGAACAGAAGCTCTTGAATCGAGTCCCATAGCTGTACATGCTTTAAATTTAAACAATAAAAGCCAACGTCGGTCGATGGCGCGTTGAGTGCAACGGTTCTCGTAGGATTACGGAAGTTAAGCAATGTCCAGCGAGGTGAAGACTTCGTGAGTTCGTGATGCTGGCCAACCCAGGCTGGGTGAGGTTAATGTGGGTAGCAGTCATGTGAGTTTCCTGTAGATGGAGGGTAACATCCCCGTCGAATTATGACCATACAGTTGAAAGCGAAGTTAAAAAAACAACATCATTAGTTCGATCGATAAGGCATACGGAATCGTAAGTCAAACGGTCGGTGGTTTGACTCTCAAACATTGGTTACATCTTAATATATGTATAAATGTCAAAGTCACTGACTGACTGATCATCGCTCTACAGCCCAAACCGTAATACCTAGCGAGCTGAAATTTGGTAGGTAGCTTTGTCTTATAGTCTAGATGTGCAATAAGACGGGATTTTTCGAAACTCCCACTACAACACCTGCCATTGGCGAAAAAGGATTTTTTGCTTTCACGGCTATGCCTCGGCCCGCAAAGCGGGCGACAGCCCGCTAGTATTTTATAACTACTTACGTTTTTGTGGTTGCCAGATTGAGTTTTTTCCCAAACTGGGGAAAAATATTTAAAGCCTTATTTTGGGGAAATTCTTATATCCCGCAAAGCGGGCGACAGCCCGCTGGTTGGCAATAATTTTCAGTAATGGGCGTGGTCGAGTGGTGTAGCGCACTAGCCTTGTAGGCACGGTGACCTGGGTTCGGATCCCCGCAAGGTTGAAAATTATACTACTCTATACTTTGGATATTTGGGGTCCACTCCAGGCGCGGTCGGTGAGGAAATGTTTTAGGGTTATTATTATTATACAACACTTTATTAGATATAAATGGACATTATGTACATACAAATAATTATTTTAACAATGAAAAAAAAATAATAGAAACAATATATACATTAAAAATTAAAAAGAATAGAAAATATATATATAAAAAAAAACATTAATGTCCTAACTAAAGGGCGGGGTTATTGCCTATGGCAATCTCTTCCACCCAACAGGGTTCGGTGGATGAGACGATGGAAGACTTTCTTTTAGTAAGGACATATGTTTCTATATATTTTTTTTTAGCTTTCTAGACATTGCAATAATAGAAAGAGAAATATATGGATGAGTGAATCAGTGAGTCAGTCGGGCTGTCAAGTGTTAAAAACGCCATTCTGTCAGTGCAGTTAAGCAACGTCCTGCGAGGTTAGGACTTGGATGGGTGACCATTCAAATTTGGACCTTCGTGATGCTGGTTATTCCCGGCCCACTAAGGCTTGCCGGCTCTATTACTTCGAGGATCCAGCTTTCTCATCAACACTATGTACATTTATTTGATATATTTTGTTGATTTTATGTTATTCATAGGCTATAGACTAAAAAGTCCTTTTATTTCAACAGTCTAATAAGTTTTTAATATGAAGATAAATAGACATCAAACCTCACATTGTTAAAAATAGAATAAAAATATCTTCTTTTTTTAATTTAGGTGCTTTAACTACAGCTGGTCTTTCGCACCGTTTCCGTTTCAAACTAAATTTTTCTATAGCATTTTATTCGTTTCAGATATAGTATCAGGGCGTCAATTTCATTTGTGTCGTCACGTAACGATGGTATAGCGGACAAATTGGTACGGGCAGGAGCTAGGATAGAGCATTCAAGGAGGTGTGCAACCGTAAGGACAACACCACATTGACAAAGGGGAGGGGGTTCCTTTTTGAACAGGTGGCTATGAGTAATGAAAGTATGACCGATTCTCATTCTGGATATAACAACTTCTTCTAATCTTTTCGATCTGTGGCTTGAATTCCACAAATCGGTAGTAGGTTTGATTTTTTTTAGTTTGTTATTAGGGTGGACTTCATTCCATAGGTTGGATAGATTGTTTTTACAAATAATTTTAATGAGAGGCTTAAGATCTTCTGGGGAACACAAATCAACTGAAGAAGTATGGCTTAAACGGTTTGCAGCAGTATCAACAGTTTCATTTCCTGCAATTCCACAATGGGATGGGCACCACAGGAAATTGACAAATTTACCCAACTCAAAAAAAAAAAATATCTTTGAACTGAACAAAGTGAAAGCTTACGTGGGGTCATCGAAGATGTTCCATGCCTCTATCATTCCTTCACAAAGTCCCGTGAGTGCTTTGTTTTCTGGGAGCTGAAATAATAATAATAATAATAATAATAATAACAGAATTTTTAATGAAAGGTAACCATCAGGCAAGGTAAATTCTCAAAGCATTTTCTACCACCTAACCGTTAGAGTCTTATTATTATGTGGTCACAAACTCAAAATAATGAGGAAACATTCATGCACTGGTTGGGATTCGAACCAACGGATCTCTACGATACCTGGATTACCAGACAAGAGCTTTAACCACTTGACTACCAGTGCACGTTAACCACAGACATCAGTGAAATAAATCAAATAAAGGGCGGAATTAACAGACGTTCTTATAATACCTCTGTAAAGCCAAGTCTAGATTTTGCGTATTATTAAGTTCTTGTATTTGTTAATTGATCCTTAAACATGAGGAAGAGATTGAACAATTGCCTTAACATTACACGCATGGTGACCTGGGTTCGATCCCCTGGGTCCAAAAAATTTTCTGCTCTGTACTTGGATGTTTGATGTCAACTCATACCTCGTGAGGAAAAATGACTTTGAACTGAGCAGCGACCAGTGGCGGAATCATGGACAAAAATAAGGTCGTGAAATGTTCAAGTAAAATGTCCTATAATTCTGCGCAGTCCACTAAAATTGTGATATAATAACAAACAGAAACACATTTGTTTATTTATTAATACGTAAATAAATTATTCACCAAATGGTTCTACTCCTAAAATAATCATTTCTACTTAACTGTAATTTGGGAATATACATACATATCTAGTTGGTATGAAAAAAGAAGATAATTTTTATAAAAGTGAAAGAAGAACATGAAACTAAGGGTTACACTTACGTTTTTGATTTTTTCATGGTGTCCCAGCTCAGACAAGACGTATCTGTTGACAACACAAAGAATTAGGAAGATAGAATTAGAACTCATGAATCAGAATTTTTTTAAAAATGAATTCATTATTTTAAATTCCATTTTCAATATGAAAATGAACTTCTAGAATCTCACCAAATTGGCACTTGAACTGTCACAAACCCCTTTTTTATTATTTTTTTACCAATCTAACTTTGAACAATAAGTATAAATAAATAAAGAAAAACAACAATAACAACAATCAACTCATCTAAATTACATTTAACCTTGCATTTGGAAAAGTTTAAAGTTAATTGTAAAGAAGATTCGTTGTTTCGAATCCCACTCAATGCATTTATTTGAGTATATATGACCACGTAATAATAAGACTCTGAGGGTATTAGCCTTCCACTGAGGTTGATAACCTCGCGTGGTGATAAACTTTTTTTTTCTTTTCTTTTTTTAAAGATGAGTGTTTCACAGCCTTTTTTATTTCGTAGCCATGAAACAGGAGCTACTATAGACGCTTATGGTTTGTGTTATAGCCTGCCCATCCCGTAGTATGCCTCCACTCTGATGGGCGAGAAGTGACACAATACTTCCCATTTAGGTGCTGGGTCAACTAAGAGTCTTGCAACTTCCACTAAGATTCTATTATTATTATTATTATCAAGAATCTCGACAAATCACCTCCACAAAATTTACTACAGACAGCTTGTTATAGACTTTGACACAAGTACAGTGTTAGAAATAGGTTTAAAAAATACTAAAACTACAATTGCTATATTACTGTTATTAAGGATAAATACTTAAAGAATAATCTCGAGATATCAACGTTATCTAATAGGCATATAAAAAGGAGTAACTTTCTAAAATAAACATAAAATAAAAATGCAACATTGGACAGACTAGTTTAGTCAGAAAACGCATGCAGGTGATACTTGAATTAAAATCATCAAGTCTCATAAATACCATAAAAGAAAAACATTTTTCTCTTTTTTTTCTGTAATAAATAATTTGACTAAATACATATTAATAAAATTACAAAAAAACGAAATAACTTTCAATAATCATGCCATGCAAAGAAGTTTAAATGTCATGCAAAAAAAAATACACATAGAGAAAAAAAACACAAATAAACCAAGACAATATTCAAAACCTTGAAACATAAATGATCAATTGTAATCCAAAAAAGTCTCTTTATTTAAGCAGAAGATTCGCTACAGAAGAAGAAAGTTAAAGCAAAACATATCCATGAGAATACAAAGTAGGGGTGCTCAAAACCGTGCAGTTTGGGGTGGGATTAAATATACAGTTATTATTTTGAAGACCAAGAAAGATTAAAACATTTTTATCGAAAGAGTTATAAAACATTTTACTTCCGATAAATTTCTAATATTAGAAATCGGAAGTATTGTGTTCGTTTTTGTAAAAAAAAATATTTTTTTGCTCCGATTTCAATTTTTTTCATATTTCTGGACGTTTCATAACCTACTGAGTAAATTTGGTTTTGTGTCCGTCTGTCGGTCTGTCTGTTAAAACGATTCCTTGTAACGCGCAAATCTCAGAAACTACTCAACGGATTTTGATGAAATTTTGCACACATCTAGGAGACATTCTGTAGATGGTCCCATTTTAAATTCATCGAATTCATACAAGCGGTTCTGGGTGAAAAAGACCATGCGCCTGACCACTAACTTTTTACTTAAACGCTTATATCTCGTGAACGGTACACCCGATTTCGATGAAATTTTGTTAGAATATGCATATTATTGTTTTACATAGGTTATTTGTATTTATTTTTAAATTAATTATTATTTGACTCTGATATTTAAGAAAATCCGAAATTTTGGACAAAAAAGTAAAAAAATAAGGACCACGACTTGCCGATACAGAATTTTTTGTGGAATTTAGAAAGTAGAAAAAACGATATTCTACCATATAAAACAAATTTGAAGAAAATCGGTTGAGCCGTTTTTGAGATACAAGTAGTTTTGTATAAAATCTCAAAATTGGCACGTGTTTACAATGTGAAGCAATCACGAGGAAGTATTGTGTCCATAATTGGCAGTGTTTTTTTATCTATTTTTCTATTAAATATCTATTTTTGAAAAAGAAAAATCAACCCAAAATAAAATTATTCAATATTTTGAAGTAGATGCGTTTCAAATAAGTCACCCATAAATAGCCATCATTGATGCCTGCTTGGTCATTCACACACAAAAATCAAGTTTACGGACAACGAAATTCAATAACTATTATAAAATTAAACTCAACAATATGTTGAAAGATTCAATAAATATAGTATTAAACCTACCAATGTAAGTACCCAATCATATTGTGGTCGCCACAAGAGTGATCCACAATAATTATTCATAAAACCTGTCTTACTACAATTAGTTATACTTGGGACTCAACCGACCTCAGTAGCTTAATCGATAAGGCGGCGGGCGGACTTGTAACCTGGAGGTCTGTAGTTCAAATCCCGGTTTCAGCGTAGATTTAGTAAAGCGAGTTTGAGTAGTTGTGATAACACGAAAGTGATTAACACAAATATAGCCGCGTTTTTTTTATTAATTTTTTTTTCTCCAGGTTTAGACAATGGAAAAATGACAACAAACCAGGAATAAAGAAATGGAAGCAATAATTTTATAAATCCATTTTGGTTAGGTAACTAAACTGGAAGAAGATTTCTCCTCCTTTCGTTTTTTCCAAAAGTAAAATGATTTTCTTCCAACTCTTCCATTTTATTCCATTTCAATCCACGTTGATTAGAAAGAAAAATACGGCTTATGATAACTTTTTTTAAACTTAATTTCACACTCGAACTAAAGAGCTCAAAGTTAAAGATCTTTCATGGTCATGTTACTTAGGTTGGTGATCAATATAAATTTCCATACCTTCTAGGTAATAACATCAACTAAGAGTGCCATCATTATGTACCTACAATTTCTTTTCTTTTCAAAGATGAGTGTTTCGCAGTGCTATTTCGTAGCCATGAGACAGCAGCTACCTTGTGGTCTGTGTTGTAGCTTGCAAATTCTGTAGAAAACCTCCTCTCCAATGGTCAAGAAGTGACACAATACTTCGGATTTAGGTGCTGGGTCAACAAAAGTGCACTGGAAGGTATCCTTTACAAACAACTGTAACCAAGTTATAAATACAATATTTTTCGGCTCTGGGGTTCGAACCCGGGACCTTCTGCATAGAAAGCGCGTCTTTACCACTGAGCTAATTGTGCTCCAGTGTAATTTAGATAGATAGTTAGTAAATAGATAAACATTTTTTTTTTTTTGAGCAATCAATCTTAATTTTATTTCATTTACGAGTGTGGTATCCCGATACTGTGAGGTCCGAAAATTTAATAGCTAAACATTCTAGCACACAGTACATATATTTTGTATGGGTGACATATTTGGCAATCGAGGTGGATGGGGTATTTGGTTACAAGCAAAGGGTGTCCCCCGCAAAACAAACAGTTGAGATATTCTGGAGATGCATTTTGGTTACGGGTGGGAAGGGAATATTTGGTTACCTATGAAAGGGCGAGATTTGTTGGGCTATACCGGCAAAGCTGGATGCGATCGAGTTGACTTCGACCTGCTTAATGCGAGCCGAGTCGAGCAAATAGTCCGCCCGAAGCAAGCCGAGGGACTTGGTCTGCAAACAGAGTAATCAAAACAACAACTCTGGTTCATTCTCCACACACTGGGGGGGTTTCAGATGAGACAAAATGCACCAGGGGGAGTCTCAGATGAGACAAAATGCACCCGGGGGAGTCGTCGTGTCAGTTCTTTTGTATTTAACACTTTGAGTCCCAGAACTGGGATCGGCGAGTGAGCACGAGGGACCACAAATTTCAGAACCCAACACTCATACATTGCTCTCAATGACCACTAGAACCTATTCCCTATGAGAAACACATAGAAACGAATACCATAGAGAGTAATCATGTCTTCAAAGTAAAGGAAGGTGATGAATACCATATAGAGTACTCATGTCTACAGTCAAATTTTGGGTGAGGGTCATATATGGTACTCATGTCCTTTGTGAAATGTCAGCTGAGAGTCATATAGGTATTCATGGGCTCAAAGTGTTAAGGGCGGGAGTTGTATCAAAACTTGTGATTCTTTTGTATGGTACAGTGGAAAAGTTGAGAGTGGAATGAATAGACAAACAAAATAATAAACTCATGTACATAGTTCAAAAGGAAAAGTAATTCTGAAATAAAAGCCTTTCCAGGATGTCACCATGCTTTGTCTAAGGAATAGTTGGGGTTGTCACCAAAAGCGTTGTCCGAGGAATGGTTAGGGAATTGTGATAACAACTTACAAAAGAGACGAAAAATTCTTAGGGAACTCGCGCTGTAACAGGTTTGATTTCAAAGGTCGTTTATACGAAAATACTACCACATTAAGTAAAAAAAACTGACCATCACCAATTTAAGTTTGAAGCAAATACATTAGGATAGGAGAGAAGCTCTAATATTTAAAACAGAACAAGAGGCAAAGCTAGAAGGGAAGTTTCCTATCCTGATCCTAATAAGAGTAATAAGAAAGGACTTATGAGGCCATTTTTAAATATTTTAGTTGGACAGATGGACCTTGACTCAGGGTTTAAACCAATTTATATCATGGTTAAAAAAACCATGGATTTATTTTTATCCAGTGAAAGAAGGGTGTAGACTCAATAGTTTAACAACCTATCATCAAGACCTTAGAGAAAAACTAAAATGATAGAGAGGCATCAACTATAGTTGCCAGTCAGTAAAAAAGTCTTCAGAACTTCTGTAAAAGGAAGATTAAATTTTGGTAGAAGCCCTCAGAAATAAAGGAAAGTCTAAATAAGTGTCTATATTAATAGCCTTGACATGGGGAAAGAACCAATTATTATACATAACTAGTCACAGTTCTATTTCACTTCAAAGTTGAAAGAAAAAGGGTATTTGGAAGGGTTAGTAGCACAAAAGCACACTAACATCATCCCAGAGACAAAGAAAATATATATAAAAAATGAGTGCAAAGTAAACTGAATTTTTCTCATAGAAACTGTTGGAAATGTCTGAAAATTTCTTCAATTAAGGCAACACTATATTCTAATATCACAATGTCATAAAATTAACTCTAGTACAGATTTAAATAGATTTCAGTTATAACTCTAAGAGAGAAAATACAGTTTTTGATATTTTTATTACACAATTTAAACTACTTCTATGACTAGTGTTTAAATGACCAAACACAAACCTGTGAATGTCTGAAGATACCGGGCCTAGCCAGCCAAAGCCAGAGGCAATAGTGTTGATTTCGATTTGCTTCCAAGAGGTGCAGTCTTGGGATTGAAAGGACTCTAACATCAGATCAGATCGAATGAGACCCAGGGACAATTTCTTTCAAGTTCAAATATATGAAAGGACAAATAGGATAGGATGTTAGAAAATAGACATATCTAATAGATGTCTAATAATTGAGTTAATAGGTATTCAATAATAGATCTTTATATTTGAATAGCTTCAAGAGATTAGAATGTCTTAAAGTTCAAATGATGGTTGGTTCCAAGGACATTTTTAAAATAAATAATAATAATAATAAAATAGCACCAATAAAGGCACAATATCTTGTTTCTAGTCTACATTAAATGAAAGTTCAAGAGTTGGAAAAAACCATTACAAAAAAAAAAAAAAAAAAAAAAAAAAAAAAAAAAAAAAAAAAACAAGAGAACCATTCAGATCTCAAGGCATATCCATACTTGGTTATTATTTTGGTTATCTTGTCAGATAGCCTGACACATTATTTTAAACTAGCTTTGACAGCAAAAAATAAAATAAACCTATTTATCAACATCAAATTGATTGCTGACCACTTTATCTACATCTTGTATTATGGTACCTTAACAACTTCTACACATGGATTGCCCTGATATCAGAATAAAATAACATTCACCTGAGCTGGGCCTTCTTGTTGCACTGTTTCATAGACTTTGAATAATTTGTTTGTGAAATCATCAACTTCACAGGCACTGAAATAGAAAGGACACATCTTAATATATAAATGTCAAAGTCACTGACTGACCACTCACTGACTGATCATCGCTCTACAGCCCAAACCGTAAGTCCTAGGAAGCTGAAATTTGGTAGGTAGCTTTGTCTTATAGTCTAGATGTGCAATAAGACGGGATTTTTCGAAATTCCCACTACAACACCTGCCATTGGCGAAAAAGGATTTTTTGCTTTCACGGCCATGCCTCGGCCCGCAAAGCAGGCGACAGCCTGCTAGTAACTAATAAAAAGTGAACTCTTTGTACTCATAGACAGTGCAAAAATAATACAGGTAGTTTTTTAAAACAGTTAACTTGAAAGTTATTAAAGTAGTTTAACTCTTTTTAACTAACTAAATAGAGGGTCACAAGTTCAAACCCCAGAACTAATGAAAAAATGTAATCAAAATTTGGTTAGAATTGTTTGAGAGATGCCTTCCAATGCACTTGTGTTGACCTAGCACCTAAATGGGGTGTCACTTCTTGCCCATCAGAGGGCATATTACAGGATGCTAGAGCTACAACACAGACCACAAGTGTTAAGAGTAGCTGCTATTTCATGGCTATGAAATAAAAAGGGCTGTGAAACACTCATCTTTTTTTTTTAATAATAATAATAATAATGAAAAAGAAGGAAACACTTTTCAAGTGTCTTCTCCAAGGATTTTTTTAACTAACTTTTTAAGTGTCTCCTTTAAAGATTTTTTTACTTGCTTTTCAAGCATATTCTCCCAGGATTTTTTTTTTACTTACTTTTCAAGTGTCTCCTTTAAGAATGAATAGGAGTGAGCAACTCTGTGTATCAACTCATTCAGTACAGTCTGAATATTAATGGCTTTCTCAAATTCTTTCCTTGGAAAAGTTGACGGCAACAGAGCAAATGGTGCAATAATTAAAGCATCTTGAGAGAAACTGGTTTTGCATCTCATTCCAGCTCCATGCATGAGGGCATAGTCTTTAGCTTTGGGAACTATGTCATCCAACACACTGTCTGCTAAGGGTGTCTCAATAAAGGCATTCATTCTTGACATTTTGATTATTTCTGGAGAGAAAAATAGATAAAGTTGAGTACCTATTGTGTGATAATTTTTTTTTATTTAAAAAGATTGTTTCATTTTTAAAAAAGATTTTCTGATTGGGGGACTTTAAAAAGGAAGTGGACCAGCAGTCTGGCTGGGGGACTATAAACAGGGAGTAGACCAGCATTGAATTGTTTCTGGGGGCCCTTGTCAATTATTAGCCTCCTTGTAAAAACGGTGGTAGAAGGGCTGAGACATTCCTCCACTGTCTGGCTACCATTGTTGACAATGACACCACCCTTTGATGATGATGGAGATTTTCTTTGTAGCCTTCAAACACCAGCTACTGAAGACACTTTGTGGTCTGTGTTACAGCTTGCCCATACCATAGTATTCTTCTCCTCCCCTACGTGCTGGATCTACACAAGTGCACCAGAAGGTGTACCTACCTTACAAAAAACTGTAACCAAATTTTGAATACAATTTTTTTTTTTTTTGGGATTTGAACCTGGGACTTTCCACATGATTAGCATGTATCTTACAACCAAGCTAATTACACACTCTTAGGAGTCCCTCTCTATTTTTCTATCAGTAGCTTGACACTCTGAAAGTAGATGGACTAGATCAGTACCAATTTTTGTCGGTAACAGCTACTTAAAAGTCCACCATAAAACTGATCTAACAACATTATATAACTTTTAAATTAACTCCTGTTTATCTGTTATCTGGATGTAAAAAAAAAGAGTAATACATACCAGGGGACACACTGGAAACGCACTGTATCAGGGGCCTTGAAACAATCTTTCCTTTATCTTATTTATGGATAGATAAGGTGGAGTTTCTCATGTATTACTGGCACTATCAATAGTAATGCTGTGAAAGCCACCTACTTAGCTTGACCAGGTTTGTGTTCTGTATAGAGAAAGATAAAAGATTGAGTGATAAAACTGTTGGATGAATCAATAAATAGTTTGATATTCGATGTAGGAAAAGGGTGGAGATTTGGAGAATGTGATTTTGTGATAACTGATAAAAAATATAAATGTTAACCAAACTTATCAAATATTATAAAAATTCGCGGCATAAGTCGTCTCTTCTGATATCCGCCCACAAAAACCATTTTAAAGTTGCGGCAACACTGTACTGAACACAATAGGATAGGATTTTTTTTCATCTATGCAATGATAAAGAAATTTCTAAGGTAATATTCCGATTGAAATATTAGTATAGTTTTTAATATTTTAAATTTTGTTAATATTTCTTTCATTTTTCTCTACGCTTTCGCTTTTGATTCCCTGATTCTCTATCGAGCAAGCTTTACGCCCACAAAAATGAATCCCACTGTTGTCAGACTTTCATCGGCGACATCGGTGTAAACAGAAAAATAAAAGTAAACAGACCAAAATGGCGAGCTATAAAAAATAAGAAAAATTAAAAATTATCAAGTGAATCCAATGTCCCTGAAGCTACCAACGTTGCTGAAAATTTCATCGAAATTTCTACAGGGTAAGGCAAAATCTTGTCACTCTCGTTGCTAAACTTACAAACGAAAAGGTATTAATACCTCAGTTACGGGATTTTTTACTAAGATTTTTTATCCCTCTGACTAAAAAAATCCCACTACGGGCAGTAGTCAATTTTTACAATGAATTTTGAAAAATCATTTTTGTAATTTTTACAAAGTCACGGGCGACCTAAAATTTTCTTGATTCTAGTTGCAAATATTATTGTGCATATTTAAGTGAAAAAAACTTGAATAAAAGCTGGCGGCAGACAGTCATATCCACTATTGAAGGAACCAAGGTCTGTCTTATACTTGCCTGTAATTCATGAAAAACTCTTTGTATAATCATTTTTGTATTTTTTACAAAGTCGCGGGCGCCCTCAAATTTTCTTGATTCTAGTTTCAAATATTATTAGACATATTTTAAGCGAAAAAAAATTGAATAAAAGCTGGCGGTAGACAACCATATCCACTAATGATGGAACCAAGGTCTGTCATATACTTGCCTGTAATCCATGAAAAATTCTTTGTACAATCATTTTTGTAATTTTTACAAAGTCGCGGGCGCCCTCAAATTTTCTCGATTCTAGTTGCAAATATTATAAGACATATTTTAAGCGAAAAAAAATTGAATAAAAGCTGGCGGTAGACAGTCATATCCACTAATGATGGAACCAGGGTCTGTCGTATACTTGCCTGTAATCCATGAAAAATTCCTTGTACAATCATTTTTGTATTTTTTACAAAGTCGCGGGCGCCCTCAAATTTTCTTGATTCTAGTTGAAAATATTATAAGACATATTTTAAACGAAAAAAAATTGAATAAAAGCTGGCGGTAGACAGTCATATCCACTAATGATGGAACCAGGGTCTGTCGTATACTTGCCTGTAATCCATTAAAAATTCCTAGTACAATCATTTTTGTATTTTTTACAAAGTCGCGGGCGCCCTCAATTTTTTTTGATTCTAGTTAAAAATATTATAAGACATATTTTAAGCGAAAAAAAATTGAATAAAAGCTGGCGGTAGACAGTCATATCTACTAATGATGGAACCAGGGTCTGTCGTATACTTGCCTGTAATCCATGAAAAATTCCTTGTACAATCATTTTTGTATTTTTTACAAAGTCGCGGGCGCCCTCAAATTTTCTTGATTCTAGTTGAAAATATTATAAGACATATTTTAAGCGAAAAAAAATTGAATAAAAGCTGGCGGTAGACAGTCATATCCACTAATGATGGAACCAAGGTCTGTCGTATACTTGCCTGTAATCCATTAAAAATTCCTAGTACAATCATTTTTGTATTTTTTACAAAGTCGCGGGCGCCCTCAAATTTTCTTGATTCTAGTTGCAAATATTATAAGACATATTTTAAGCGAAAAAAAATTGAATAAAAGCTGGCGGTAGACAGTCATATCCACTAATGATGGAACCAAGGTCTGTCGTATACTTGCCTGTAATCCATTAAAAATTCCTAGTACAATCATTTTTGTATTTTTTACAAAGTCGCGGGCGCCCTCAAATTTTCTCGATTCTAGTTGCAAATATTATAAGACATATTTTAAGCGAAAAAAAATTGAATAAAAGCTGGCGGTAGACAGTCATATCCACTGATGATGGAACCAGGGTCTGTCGTATACTTGCCTGTAATCCATGAAAAATTCCTTGTACAATCATTTTTGTATTTTTTACAAAGTCGCGGACGCCCTCAAATTTTCTTGATTCTAGTTGAAAATGTTATAAGACATATTTTAAGCGAAAAAAAATTGAATAAAAGCTGGCGGTAGACAGTCATATCCACTAATGATGGAACCAGGGTCTGTCGTATACTTGCCTGTAATCCATGAAAAATTCCTTGTACAATCATTTTTGTATTTTTTAACAAAGTCGCGGGCGCCCTCAAATTTTCTTGATTCTAGTTGAAAATATTATAAGACATATTTTAAGCGAAAAAAAATTGAATAAAAGCTGGCGGTAGACAGTCATATCCACTAATGATGGAACCAAGGTCTGTCGTATACTTGCCTGTAATCCATTAAAAATTCCTAGTACAATCATTTTTGTATTTTTTACAAAGTCGCGGGCGCCCTCAAATTTTTTTGATTCTAGTTGCAAATATTATGAGACATATTTTAAGCGAAAAAAAAATTGAATAAAAGCTGGCGGTAGACAGTCATATCCACTAATGATGGAACCAAGGTCTGTCGTATACTTGCCTGTAATCCATTAAAAATTCCTAGTACAATCATTTTTGTATTTTTTACAAAGTCGCGGGCGCCCTCAATTTTTTTTGATTCTAGTTGCAAATATTATAAGACATATTTTAAGCGAAAAAAAATTGAATAAAAGCTGGCGGTAGACAGTCATATCTACTAATGATGGAACCAGGGTCTGTCGTATACTTGCCTGTAATCCATGAAAAATTCCTTGTACAATCATTTTTGTATTTTTTACAAAGTCGCGGGCGCCCTCAAATTTTCTCGATTCTAGTTGCAAATATTATAAGACATATTTTAAGCGAAAAAAAATTGAATAAAAGCTGGCGGTAGACAGTCATATCCACTGATGATGGAACCAGGGTCTGTCGTATACTTGCCTGTAATCCATGAAAAATTCCTTGTACAATCATTTTTGTATTTTTTACAAAGTCGCGGACGCCCTCAAATTTTCTTGATTCTAGTTGCAAATATTATAAGACATATTTTAAACGAAAAAAAATTGAATAAAAGCTGGCGGTAGACAGTCATATCCACTAATGATGGAACCAGGGTCTGTCGTATACTTGCCTGTAATCCATGAAAAATTCCTTGTACAATCATTTTTGTATTTTTTACAAAGTCGCGGGCGCCCTCAAATTTTCTTGATTCTAGTTGCAAATATTATAAGACATATTTTAAGCGAAAAAAAATTGAATAAAAGCTGGCGGTAGACAGTCATATCCACTAATGATGGAACCAGGGTCTGTCGTATACTTGCCTGTAATCCATGAAAAATTCCTTGTACAATCATTTTTGTATTTTTTACAAAGTCGCGGGCGCCCTCAAATTTTCTCGATTCTAGTTGCAAATATTATAAGACATATTTTAAGCGAAAAAAAATTGAATAAAAGCTGGCGGTAGACAGTCATATCCACTAATGATGGAACCAGGGTCTGTCGTATACTTGCCTGTAATCCATGAAAAATTCCTTGTACAATCATTTTTGTATTTTTTACAAAGTCGCGGGCGCCCTCAAATTTTCTCGATTCTAGTTGCAAATATTATAAGACATATTTTAAGCGAAAAAAAATTGAATAAAAGCTGGCGGTAGACAGTCATATCCACTGATGATGGAACCAGGGTCTGTCGTATACTTGCCTGTAATCCATGAAAAATTCCTTGTACAATCATTTTTGTATTTTTTACAAAGTCGCGGACGCCCTCAAATTTTCTTGATTCTAGTTGAAAATGTTATAAGACATATTTTAAGCGAAAAAAAATTGAATAAAAGCTGGCGGTAGACAGTCATATCCACTAATGATGGAACCAGGGTCTGTCGTATACTTGCCTGTAATCCATGAAAAATTCCTTGTACAATCATTTTTGTATTTTTTAACAAAGTCGCGGGCGCCCTCAAATTTTCTTGATTCTAGTTGAAAATATTATAAGACATATTTTAAACGAAAAAAAATTGAATAAAAGCTGGCGGTAGACAGTCATATCCACTAATGATGGAACCAGGGTCTGTCGTATACTTGCCTGTAATCCATGAAAAATTCCTTGTACAATCATTTTTGTATTTTTTACAAAGTCGCGGGCGCCCTCAAATTTTCTTGATTCTAGTTGCAAATATTATAAGACATATTTTAAGCGAAAAAAAATTGAATAAAAGCTGGCGGTAGACAGTCATATCCACTAATGATGGAACCAGGGTCTGTCGTATACTTGCCTGTAATCCATGAAAAAATTCCTTGTACAATCATTTTTGTATTTTTTACAAAGTCGCGGGCGCCCTCAAATTTTCTCGATTCTAGTTGCAAATATTATAAGACATATTTTAAGCGAAAAAAAATTGAATAAAAGCTGGCGGTAGACAGTCATATCCACTAATGATGGATCCAGGGTCTGTCGTATACTTGCCTGTAATCCATGAAAAATTCCTTGTACAATCATTTTTGTATTTTTTACAAAGTCGCGGGCGCCCTCAAATTTTCTCGATTCTAGTTGCAAATATTATAAGACATATTTTAAGCGAAAAAAAATTGAATAAAAGCTGGCGGTAGACAGTCATATCCACTAATGATGGAACCAAGGTCTGTCGTATACTTGCCTGTAATCCATTAAAAATTCCTAGTACAATCATTTTTGTATTTTTTACAAAGTCGCGGCGCCCTCAAATTTTTTTGATTCTAGTTGCAAATATTATGAGACATATTTTAAGCGAAAAAAAATTGAATAAAAGCTGGCGGTAGACAGTCATATCCACTAATGATGGAACCAGGGTCTGTCGTATACTTGCCTGTAATCCATGAAAAATTCCTTGTACAATCATTTTTTGTATTTTTTACAAAGTCGCGGGCGCCCTCAAATTTTCTCGATTCTAGTTGCAAATATTATAAGACATATTTTAAGCGAAAAAAAATTGAATAAAAGCTGGCGGTAGACAGTCATATCCACTAATGATGGAACCAGGGTCTGTCGTATACTTGCCTGTAATCCATGAAAAATTCCTTGTACAATCATTTTTGTATTTTTTACAAAGTCGCGGGCGCCCTCAAATTTTCTCGATTCTAGTTGCAAATATTATAAGACATATTTTAAGCGAAAAAAAATTGAATAAAAGCTGGCGGTAGACAGTCATATCCACTGATGATGGAACCAGGGTCTGTCGTATACTTGCCTGTAATCCATGAAAAATTCCTTGTACAATCATTTTTGTATTTTTTACAAAGTCGCGGGCGCCCTCAAATTTTCTTGATTCTAGTTGAAAATATTATAATACATATTTTAAGCGAAAAAAAATTGAATAAAAGCTGGCGGTAGACAGTCATATTAACTATTGATGGAACCAGGGTCTGTCGTATACTTGCCTGTAATTCTACCATATAAAACAAATTTGAAGAAATTCGGATAATCGGTTTTGGAGATACAAGTGATCTGGCTTAAAATATCAAATTAGCACGTGTATACAATGTGAAACAATCACGAGGAAGTATTGAGTCCATAATTGGCAGTGTCTTTTCTGTGTCTAACTTAAGATCTTGTTTGAAAACATGTTTATTAGTTCGATAAATAAACTCAAATTCATCTTGCCTTATTAACCGAACACAGTGAGGGAGCGAAGCGACCTTACTGAGTAAGGTCCTGTCTTAACTTGGATACTGGACTATTGGTCTTTCGTTTGGCTAATAGTCTCTATGTTCCGCTATAACTATCTACCAGATTCTTCAAAATTGAAGAAACTTTGTGTACATGTTCATTTGAGTCTTAAAATTTTCCCTATAGTTTTTAGATCGAATTAGGCCACTTGAGGCCAAATGGGGCCTCTTTGAATAAAATTGAAAAAGATTTTTCTATTTTATATCAATAAAGCAAGCCTCTTAAAATTTCAATTTTTCAAAAAAAATTCCCGAAAATTCCATTTTTTCCCTTTTTTCCCTTTCGTGAATTTCGAGTACTTCTACAATTGCAATTCTGCGTATCACTAGTTAAAAAAATACCCTATTATGTTTAGTTTTAGAAAAAAAGAAAGCTCATTTAAATTATTTTAATGGTCATGGAACTTTAATGGTCAAAAACACTTCTGAATCATAATGGAATATACAAAGTTTGCTGAATTTTAACAGAATTGGCACGTAATTTGAGATGTAAATACACTGCCCTGGGATGTTTAACAGAAGAAAATTGATCATTCATAATGGTCGGTCGTTGTGAACTCTTTACGTGAATGGGGTTACGGGGTCACAGGGTCCTCGTGAGGAAAAATGATAGATGCTGTTATGAAAGCAGCAACCAGTGGTGTAATTATGGACAAAGAATACACAAGAAGAAAGAATCCACGCTCGCAAAAAATGTGATGTACGTATTTTGATTATAGTTTTAGAAGTAAAATTTAAAATATCATTTTTGTGTTTATCAGAATCATGATAATATTATCTAAAACATAACAAAAAAGTGCTGAAAATTAACCTTGGGTAACACTCGAACATCCAGCCTTCAGGTTACAATTAATAATACTTTATTGGTAAACTACATACTACATTCTGCTTCTCCAACACAGGAAATGAAATGAAAAGATCACAAAGGAATATGTAGCGAACCAAGGGTTGAAGGTAAAGCTTGTGGCTTTCTCTTCCACCGAACAAATCGATGGCCTTGTTAATTTATCTATTTGATTTGAGTGATATAGTTAGTAAGTAGAACTATTTGTTTTAAAAAAAATTAATTTATAACTTGCAGTTGACACAATAATGGTCACACAGACCGCTTCAGACATCGAGTGTTCTTCAAAATGCAATAGCGCCCAGATTCAAAATTTAAAAGATGTGTTTAGCCAGCGGCGATGGCGCGTTGAATGCACCGGTTCTCGTTGGATCACCGAAGTTAAGCAACGTCCAGCGAGGTGAAGACTTCGTGATGCTGGCATTCCGGCCCAACCCAGGCTGGGTGAGGTTAATGTGGGTAGCGGGTTTGTGAGTTTCCTAAGAATGGAGGGTGGCACCCCCGTCGTGATATGACCATGCAGTTGAAAGCGACGTTAAAAAAAAGATATGTTTCTCTCCTTCTGGTGCCGTTTAATAAAGCGTATCTCATTTGTTCCTTCACCTGTCCGAAAGACCTTAGAATTTATTGAAATAACATAGCAGAGGGTATTTTAACTAGTGGTACGCAGAATTGCAATTGTAGAAGTCATCTCAATAAACGAAAGGGAAAAGAGGGAAAAATGGAATTTTCGGAGAATTTTTTTTAACTTATTATTAAATATCTCTCTGGTGTTTCAATATTTTTTGATGCAACTAACTGCATTTGAAGGGAAATATGCATGACTATCCATACATGAAGCAAAACTTACCTACTGGCTATCATTTCTTTAATAACGTGCATCGATCCAAGTGACCTCTAGACCTGTGGGAAAAACAGGGATTTGGCCATAACTCTTTAACGAAGCAAAATGCCCCACTGCAAGTTGATCTTATATGATAGTCCACGGTGGGCTGAACCTATCATCAAAATATATGCATCTCTAACCGGGGCACCCTGTATAGTGAAAATTTGTGGTCATGAAAACTAAGGGGGAAACACTGTGGTAGAATTTCGAAAGAGGGCCAAAAAAATGAGAGGTTTCTATTTTCTCATGTTTGATTGGAAATATATATCTGTGTGAGGTTTTCAGTTCACAGAACTACTACTTTTTGAAGCAAAAAATAAGAGGGCAACCCGTAGATGACGAACATTTATTAGTATTTTTTTTTAAAATACCAACGGTCAATAAAATTTGTAACTAGAATAAAAAAAATATTACCTACTATTACAGTTATATGTGTTTAAAACTAGAATCAAGAAAATTTTAGGGCGCCCGCGACTTTGTAAAAAATACAAAAATGATTGTACAAGGAATTTTTCATGGATTACAGGCAAGTATACGACAGACCCTGGTTCCAACAATAGTGGATATGACTGTCTACCGCCAGCTTTATTCAATTTTTTTTTCGCTTAAAATATGTCTCATAATATTTGCAACCAGAATCAAGAAAATTTAAGGGCGCCCGCGACTTTGTAAAAAATACAAAAATGATTGTACAAGGAATTTTTCATGGATTACAGGCAAGTATACGACAGACCCTGGATCCATCAATAGTGGATATGACTGTCTACCGCCAGCTTTTATTCAATTTTTTTTCGCTTCAAATATGTCTCATAATATTTGCAACTAGAATCAAGAAAATTTGAGGGCGCCCGCGACTTTGTAAAAAATACAAAAATGATTGTACAAGGAATTTTTCATGGATTACAGGCAAGTATACGACAGACCTTGGTTCCAACAATAGTGGATATGACTGTCTACCGCCAGCTTTTATTCAATTATTTTTATCTTAAAATATGTCTCATAATATTTGCAACTAGAATCAAGAAAATTTGAGGGCGCCCGCGACTTTGTAAAAAATACAAAAATGTTTGTACAAGGAATTTTTCATGGATTACAGGCAAGTATACGACAGACCCTGGTTCCATCAATAGTGGATATGACTGTCTAACGCCAGCTTTTATTCAAATTTTTTCCCGCTTAAAATATGTCTCATAATATTTGCAACTAGAATCAAGAAAATTTGAGGGCGCCCGCGACTTTGTAAAAATTACAAAAATGATTGTACAAAGAATTTTTCATGGATTACAGGCAAGTATACGACAGACCCTGGTTCCATCAATAGTGGATATGACTGTCTACCGCCAGCTTTTATTCAATTTTTTTTTCGCTTAAAATATGTCTCATAATATTTGCAACTAGAATCAGAAAATTTGAGGGCGCCCGCGACTTTGTAAAAAATACAAAAATGATTGTACAAGGAATTTTTCATGGATTACAGGCAAGTATACGACAGACCCTGGTTCCAATCAATAGTGGATATGACTGTCTACCGCCAGCTTTTATTCAATTTTTTTTTCGCTTAAAATATGTCTCATAATATTTGCAACTAGAATCAAGAAAATTTGAGGGCGCCCGCGACTTTGTAAAAAATACAAAAATGATTGTAAAAGAATTTTCATGGATTACAGGCAAGTATACGACAGACCCTGGTTCCAACAATAGTGGATATGACTGTCTACCGCCAGCTTTTATTCAATTTTTTTTCGCTTAAAATATGTCTCATAATATTTGCAACTAGAATCGAGAAAATTTGAGGGCGCCCGCGACTTTGTAAAAAATACAAAAATGATTGTACAAGAATTTTTCATGGATTACAGGCAAGTATACGACAGACCCTGGTTCCATCAATAGTGGATATGACTGTCTACCGCCAGCTTTTATTCAATTTTTTTTCGCTTAAAATATGTCTCATAATATTTGCAACTAGAATCAAGAAAATTTGAGGGCGCCCGCGACTTTGTAAAAATACAAAAATGATTGTACAAAGAATTTTTCATGGATTACAGGCAAGTATACGACAGACCCTGGTTCCAACAATAGTGGATATGACTGTCTACCGCCAGCTTTTATTCAATTTTTTTCGCTTAAAATATGTCTCATAATATTTGCAACTAGAATCGAGAAAATTTGAGGGCGCCCGCGACTTTGTAAAAAATACAAAAATGATTGTACAAAGAATTTTCATGGATTACAGGCAAGTATACGACAGACCCTGGTTCCATCAATAGTGGATATGACTGTCTACCGCAGCTTTTATTCAATTTTTTTTCGCTTAAAATATGTCTATAATATTTGCAACTAGAATCGAGAAAATTTGAGGGCGCCGCGACTTTGTAAAAATACAAAAATGATTGTACAAAAATTTTTCATGGATTACAGGCAAGTATACGACAGACCCTGGTTCCATCAATAGTGGATATGACTGTCTACCGCCAGCTTTTATTCAATTTTTTTCGCTTAAAATATGTCTAATAATATTTGCAACTAGAATCGAGAAAATTTGAGGGCGCCCGCGACTTTGTAAAAAATACAAAAATGATTGTACAAGGAATTTTTCATGGATTACAGGCAAGTATACGACAGACCTGGTTCCATCAATAGTGGATATGACTGTCTACCGCAGCTTTTATTCAATTTTTTTTCGCTTAAAATATGTCTTATAATATTTGCAACTAGAATCAAGAAAATTTGAGGGCGCTTGCGACTTTGTAAAAATTACAAAAATGATTGTACAAAGAATTTTTCATGGATTACAGGCAAGTATACGACAGACCTGGAACCATCAATAGTGATATGACTGTCTACCGCCAGCTTTTATTCAATTTTTTTTCGCTTAAAATATGTCTATAATATTTGCAACTAGAATCAGAAAATTTGAGGGCGCCCGCGACTTTGTAAAAAATACAAAAATGATTGTACAAGAATTTTTCATGGATTACAGGCAAGTATACGACAGACCCTGGTTCCATCAATAGTGGATATGACTGTCTACCGCCAGCTTTTATTCATTTTTTTTCGCTTAAATATGTCTCATAATATTTGCAACTAGAATCAGAAAATTTGAGGGCGCCGCGACTTTGTAAAAAATACAAAAATGATTGTACAAGGAATTTTTCATGGATTACAGGCAAGTATACGACAGACCCTGGTCCATCAATAGTGGATATGACTGTCTACCGCCAGCTTTTATTCAATTTTTTTTCGCTTAAAATATGTCTATAATATTTGCAACTAGAATCAAGAAAATTTGAGGGCGCCGCGACTTTGTAAAAAATACAAAAATGATTGTACAAAGAATTTTCATGGATTACAGGCAAGTATACGACAGACCCTGGTTCCACAATAGTGGATATGACTGTCTACCGCCAGCTTTTATTCATTTTTTTTCGCTTAAAATATGTCTATAATATTTGCAACTAGAATCGAGAAAAATTTGAGGGCGCCCGCGACTTTGTAAAAAATACAAAAATGATTGTACAAGGAATTTTTCATGGATTACAGGCAAGTATACGACAGACCTGGTTCCATCAATAGTGGATATGACTGTCTACCGCACGCTTTTATTCAATTTTTTTTCGCTTAAAATATGTCTCATAATATTTGCAACTAGAATCAAGAAAATTTGAGGGCGCTGCGACTTTGTAAAAAATACAAAAATGATTGTACAAGGAATTTTTCATGGATTACAGGCAAGTATACGACAGACCCTGGTTCCAACAATAGTGGATATGACTGTCTACCGCCAGCTTTTATTCAATTTTTTTTCGTTAAAATATGTCTCATAATATTTGCAACTAGAATCAGAAAATTTGAGGGCGCCGCGACTTTGTAAAAAATACAAAAATGATTGTACAAGGAATTTTTCATGGATTACAGGCAAGTATACGACAGACCCTGGTTCCATCAATAGTGGATATGACTGTCTACCGCCAGCTTTTATTCAATTTTTTTCGCTTAAAATATGTCTCATAATATTTGCAACTAGAATCAAGAAAATTTGAGGGCGCCCGCGACTTTGTAAAAAATACAAAAATGATTGTACAAGGAATTTTTCATGGATTACAGGCAAGTATACGACAGACCTGGTTCCAACAATAGTGGATATGACTGTCTACCGCCAGCTTTTATTCAATTTTTTTTCGCTTAAAATATGTCTCATAATATTTGCAACTAGAATCGAGAAAATTTGAGGGCGCCCGCGACTTTGTAAAAAATACAAAATGATTGTACAAGGAATTTTTCATGGATTACAGGCAAGTATACGACAGACCCTGGTTCCAACAATAGTGGATATGACTGTCTACCGCCAGCTTTTATTCAATTTTTTTTTGTTTAAAATATGTCTCATAATATTTGCAACTAGAATCAAGAAAATTTGAGGGCGCCCGCGACTTTGTAAAAATACAAAAATGATTGTACAAGGAATTTTTCATGGATTACAGGCAAGTATACGACAGACCTTGGTTCTTGAAATATTGCTAATGACTGTCTACCGCCAGCTTTTATTCAGTTTTTTTTTGTTTAAAATATGTCTCATAATATTTGCAACTAGAATCAAGAAAATTTGAGGGCGCCCGCGACTTTGTAAAAAATACAAAAATGATTGTACAAGGAAATTTTTCATGGATTACAGGCAAGTATACGACAGACCTGGTTCCATCAATAGTGGATATGACTGTCTACCGCCAGCTTTTATTCAATTTTTTTCGCTTAAATATGTCTCATAATATTTGCAACTAGAATCAAGAAAATTTGAGGGCGCTTGCGACTTTGTAAAAAATACAAAAATGTTTGTACAAGGAATTTTTCATGGATTACAGGCAAGTATACGACAGACCTGCTTCCATCAATAGTGGATATGACTGTCTACCGTCAGCTTTTATTCTTTTTTTTTTTCGCTTAAAATATGTCTTATAATATTTTCAACTAGAATCAAGAAAATTTGAGGGCGCTTGCGACTTTGTAAAAATTACAAAAATGATTGTACAAAGAATTTTTCATGGATTACAGGCAAGTATACGACAGACCCTGGAACCATCAATAGTAGATATGACTGTCTACCGCCAGCTTTTATTCAATTTTTTTTCGCTTAAAATATGTCTAATAATATTTGCAACTAGAATCGAGAAAATTTGAGGGCGCCGCGACTTTGTAAAAAATACAAAAATGATTGTACAAGGAATTTTTCATGGGATACAGGCAAGTATACGACAGACCCTGGTTCCATCAATAGTGGATATGACTGTCTACCGCCAGCTTTTATTCAATTTTTTTTCGCTTAAAATATGTCTCATAATATTTGCAACTAGAATCAAGAAAATTTGAGGGCGCTTGCGACTTTGTAAAAAATACAAAAATGTTTGTACAAGGAATTTTTCATGGATTACAGGCAAGTATACGACAGACCCTGGTTCCAACAATAGTGGATATGACTGTCTACCGCCAGCTTTTATTCAATTTTTTTTCGCTTAAAATATGTCTTATAATATTTGCAACTAGAATCGAGAAAATTTGAGGGCGCCCGCGACTTTGTAAAAAATACAAAAATGATTGTACAAAGAATTTTCATGGATTACAGGCAAGTATACGACAGACCTTGTTCTTGAAATATTGCTAATGACTGTCTACCGCCAGCTTTTATCAGTTTTTTTTTGTTTAAAATATGTCTCATAATATTTGCAATAGAATCAAGAAAATTTGAGGGCGCCCGCGACTTTGTAAAAATACAAAATGATTGTACAAGGAATTTTTCATGGATACAGCAAGTATACGACAGACCCTGGTTCCATCAATAGTGGATATGACTGTCTACCGCCAGCTTTTATTCAATTTTTTTCGCTTAAAATATGTCTCATAATATTTGCAACTAGAATCAAGAAAATTTGAGGGCGCTTGCGACTTTGTAAAAAATACAAAAATGTTTGTACAAGGAATTTTTCATGATTACAGGCAATATACGACAGACCTGTTCCAACAATAGTGGATATGACTGTCTACCGCCAGCTTTTATTCAATTTTTTCGCTTAAAATATGTCTTATAATATTTGCAACTAGAATCGAGAAAATTTGAGGGCGCCCGGACTTTGTAAAAAAATACAAAAATGATTGTACAAGAATTTTTCATGGATTACAGGCAAGTATACGACAGACCTGGTTCCATCAATAGTGGATATGACTGTCTACCGCAGCTTTTATTCAATTTTTTTTCGCTTAAAATATGTCTCATAATATTTGCAACTAGAATCGAGAAAATTGAGGGCGCCGCGACTTGTAAAAATACAAAAATGATTGTACAAAGATTTTCATGGATTACAGGCAAGTATACGACAGACCCTGGTCCAACATAGTGGATATGACTGTCTCCGCCGCTTTTATTCAGTTTTTTTTCGCTTAAATATGTCTCATAATATTTGCAACTAGAATCGAGAAAATTTGAGGCGCCCGCGACTTTGTAAAAATACAAAATGATTGTACAAGGAATTTTTCATGGATTACAGGCAAGTATACGACAGACCCTGTTCCAACATAGTGGATATGACTGTCTACCGCCAGCTTTTATTCAATTTTTTTTCGCTTAAAATATGTCTCATAATATTTGCAACTAAATCGAGAAAATTTGAGGCGCCGCGACTTTGTAAAAATACAAAAATGATTGTACAAGGAATTTTTCATGATTACAGGCAAGTATACGACAGACCCTGGTTCCAACAATAGTGGATATGACTGTCTACGCCACTTTAATTCAATTTTTTTTGTTTAAAATATGTCTCATAATATTGCAACTAGAATCAAGAAATTTGAGGGCGCCCGCGACTTTGTAAAAAATACAAAATGATTGTACAAGGAATTTTTCATGGATTACAGGCAAGTATACGCAGACCTTGGTTCTTGAAATATTGCTAATGACTGTTACCGCCAGCTTTTATTCAGTTTTTTTTTGTTTAAAATATGTCTCATAATATTTGCAACTAGAATCAAGAAATTTGAGGCGCCCGCGACTTTGTAAAAATACAAAATGATTGTACAAGGAATTTTTCATGGATACAGGCAAGTATACGACAGACCTGGTTCCATCATAGTGGATATGACTGTCTACCGCCAGCTTTTATTCATTTTTTTTCGCTTAAAATATGTCTATAATATTTGCAACTAGAATCAGAAAATTTGAGGGCGCTGCGACTTTGTAAAAAATACAAAATGTTGTACAAGGAATTTTTCATGGATTACAGGCAAGTATACGACAGACCCTGGTTCCAACAATAGTGGATATGACTGTCTACCGCCAGCTTTTATTCAATTTTTTTTCGCTTAAAATATGTCTATAATATTTGCAACTAGAATCGAGAAAATTTGAGGGCGCCCGCGACTTTGTAAAAAATACAAAAATGATTGTACAAGAATTTTTCATGGATTACAGGCAAGTATACGACAGACCCTGGTTCCACAATAGTGGATATGACTGTCTACCGCCAGCTTTTATTCAATTTTTTTTCGCTTAAAATATGTCTCATAATATTTGCAACTAGAATCGAGAAAATTTGAGGGCGCCCGCGACTTTGTAAAAAATACAAAAATGATTGTACAAAGAATTTTCATGGATTACAGGCAAGTATACGACAGACCCTGGTTCCAACAATAGTGGATATGACTGTCTACCGCCAGCTTTTATTCATTTTTTTTCGCTTAAAATATGTCTCATAATATTTGCAACTAGAATCGAGAAAATTTGAGGGCGCCCGCGACTTGTAAAAAATACAAAAATGATTGTACAAGGAATTTTTCATGGATTACAGGCAAGTATACGACAGACCCTGGTTCCAACAATAGTGGATATGACTGTCTACCGCCAGCTTTTATTCATTTTTTTTTCGCTTAAAATATGTCTCATAATATTTGCAACTAGAATCGAGAAAATTTGAGGGCGCCCGCGACTTTGTAAAAAATACAAAAATGATTGTACAAGGAATTTTTCATGGATTACAGGCAAGTATACGACAGACCCTGGTTCCAACAATAGTGGATATGACTGTCTACCGCCAGCTTTTATTCAATTTTTTTTTGTTTAAAATATGTCTCATAATATTTGCAACTAGAATCAAGAAAATTTGAGGGCGCCCGCGACTTTGTAAAAAATACAAAAATGATTGTACAAGGAATTTTTCATGGATTACAGGCAAGTATACGACAGACCTTGGTTCTTGAAATATTGCTAATGACTGTCTACCGCCAGCTTTTATTCAGTTTTTTTTTGTTTAAAATATGTCTCATAATATTTGCAACTAGAATCAAGAAAATTTGAGGGCGCCCGCGACTTTGTAAAAAATACAAAAATGATTGTACAAGGAATTTTTCATGGATTACAGGCAAGTATACGACAGACCCTGCTTCCATCAATAGTGGATATGACTGTCTACCGTCAGCTTTTATTCTTTTTTTTTCGCTTAAAATATGTCTTATAATATTTTCAACTAGAAGCAAGAAAATTTTAGGGCGCTTGCGACTTTGTAAAAATTACAAAAATGATTGTACAAAGAATTTTTCATGGATTACAGGCAAGTATACGACAGACCCTGGAACCATCAATAGTAGATATGACTGTCTACCGCCAGCTTTTATTCAATTTTTTTTCGCTTAAAATATGTCTAATAATATTTGCAACTAGAATCGAGAAAATTTGAGGGCGCCCGCGACTTTGTAAAAAATACAAAAATGATTGTACAAGGAATTTTTCATGGGATACAGGCAAGTATACGACAGACCCTGGTTCCATCAATAGTGGATATGACTGTCTACCGCCAGCTTTTATTCAATTATTTTTCGCTTAAAATATGTCTCATAATATTTGCAACTAGAATCAAGAAAATTTGAGGGCGCTTGCGACTTTGTAAAAATTACAAAAATGATTGTACAAAGAATTTTTCATGGATTACAGGCAAGTATACGACAGACCCTGGAACCATCAATAGTGGATATGACTGTCTACCGCCAGCTTTTATTCAATTTTTTTTCGCTTAAAATATGTCTCATAATATTTGCAACTAGAATCGAGAAAATTTGAGGGCGCCCGCGACTTTGTAAAAATTACAAAAATGATTGTACAAAGAATTTTTCATGGATTACAGGCAAGTATACGACAGACCCTGGTTCCATCAATAGTGGATATGACTGTCTACCGCCAGCTTTTATTCAATTTTTTTTCGCTTAAAATATGTATCATAATATTTGCAACTAGAATCGAGAAAATTTGAGGGCGCCCGCGACTTTGTAAAAAATACAAAAATGATTGTACAAGGAATTTTTCATGGATTACAGGCAAGTATACGACAGACCCTGGTTCCAACAATAGTGGATATGACTGTCTACCGCCAGCTTTTATTCAATTTTTTTTCGCTTAAAATATGTCTTATAATATTTGCAACTAGAATCGAGAAAATTTGAGGGCGCTCGCGACTTTGTAAAAAATACAAAAATGATTGTACAAGGAATTTTTCATGGATTACAGGCAAGTATACGACAGACCTTGGTTCTTGAAATATTGCTAATGACTGTCTACCGCCAGCTTTTATTCAGTTTTTTTTTGCTTAAAATATGTCGAATAATATTTGCAACTAGAATCGAGAAAATTTGAGGGCGCCCGCGACTTTGTAAAAAATACAAAAATGATTGTACAAAGAATTTTTCATGGATTACAGGCAAGTATACGACAGACCCTGGTTCCAACAATAGTGGATATGACTGTCTACCGCCAGCTTTTATTCAGTTTTTTTTCGCTTAAAATATGTCTCATAATATTTGCAACTAGAATCGAGAAAATTTGAGGGCGCCCGCGACTTTGTAAAAAATACAAAAATGATTGTACAAGGAATTTTTCATGGATTACAGGCAAGTATACGACAGACCCTGGTTCCAACAATAGTGGATATGACTGTCTACCGCCAGCTTTTATTCAATTTTTTTTTGTTTAAAATATGTCTCATAATATTTGCAACTAGAATCAAGAAAATTTGAGGGCGCCCGCGACTTTGTAAAAAATACAAAAATGCTTGTACAAGGAATTTTTCATGGATTACAGGCAAGTATACGACAGACCCTGGTTCCATCAATAGTGGATATGACTGTCTACCGCCAGCTTTTATTCAATTTTTTTTCGCTTAAAATATGTCTCATAATATTTGCAACTAGAATCGAGAAAATTTGAGGGCGCCCGCGACTTTTTAAAAAATACAAAAATGATTGTACAAGGAATTTTTCATGGATTACAGGCAAGTATACGACAGACCCTGGATCCATCAATACTGGATATGACTGTCTACCGCCAGCTTTTATTCAATTTTTTTTCGCTTAAAATATGTCTAATAATATTTGCAACTAGAATCGAGAAAATTTGAGGGCGCCCGCGACTTTGTAAAAAATACAAAAATGATTGTACAAGGAATTTTTCATGGATTACAGGCAAGTATACGACAGACCCTGGATCCATCAATAGTGGATATGACTGTCTACCGCCAGCTTTTATTCAATTTTTTTTCGCTTAAAATATGTCTCATAATATTTGCAACTAGAATCAAGAAAATTTGAGGGCGCCCGCGACTTTGTAAAAATTACAAAAATGATTGTACAAAGAATTTTTCATGGATTACAGGCAAGTATACGACAGACCCTGCTTCCATCAATAGTGGATATGACTATCTACCGCCAGCTTTTATTCAATTTTTTTTCGCTTAAAATATGTCTAATAATATTTGCAACTAGAATCGAGAAAATTTGAGGGCGCCCGCGACTTTGTAAAAAATACAAAAATGATTGTACAAGGAATTTTTCATGGATTACAGGCAAGTATACGACAGACCTTGGTTCTTGAAATATTGCTAATGACTGTCTACCGCCAGCTTTTATTCAGTTTTTTTTTGCTTAAAATATGTCGAATAATATTTGCAACTGGAATCAAAAAAATTTTAGGGCGCCCGCGACTTTGTAAAAAATACAAAAATGATTGTACAAATAGTTTTTCATGGATTATTAGAAATGAATTTATTGCAAAAAAAAAACACCAAGTCCCATGCGCGATCTCCAAAATGGCATGCAGAGGCTTTAGGAGATATCACGTCGATAAATTAATAATCAACAGACTAAGCGAAAAAGAAAATATATAAATTTGATGCTATAGAAAGAGAAAAAGGGATAATTTCTTGATTATAAAAAATAAATGATTCGTGGGATTTTTCAAAAATAACGTTTATGGTCTTTTGTTGAACCCTGTTGATTTTTCAAATTCGTTGCTACAATTCGTTGTTTATTTCTATAGAGTGTGAATCCAGTGATTTGACAATCCCTTTCACAATTTTTGTAGTTTAACTGCTTCTTTATTTTAATTCGTTGAGCATAACTATTCTCATGGTCTAAATAATGCAGAGCTAGAACGTCTGGTCCATTTCAGGTTTCTAATAAAGGTCAAATTTTAATCATGAGTGAAGCAAGAGAAAAAACTAGCATAGAGCTTGAGTTTGAGGACATTGACTCAAAGAATCTATGGTGTGCTGTCTATCAGGTATGTGACTAAAAGTACTGATGTTTGTCAGTAGGTATTTGATTCAATAGTCTGTTATTATAGGGAAGGGCTTTGATGAGTCACTGTGATTCATTCAGCAACTGTGTTTAGATGATGAATGAAAAACGAAAATTTTGACTCATTCAGGTCATAATAAACTGCCCTGATAACACTGCTACACTGGGTGTACCTTACCTCTCTCTCTGAAATGATAGTTTGTCTAACTATTAGACAAATTTTGACAACTTTAGTTGAACCTTTCTGCAAAAAATATGTAGTTACTTGGTACTTAACCTTTACAGAAAACTACATTGAAATCACTGTTTTTATTGTAAGAAGTTACCTAATAATTATCTTCATGTTCTTATAAAATGAGATCATCATTTTTTAATAGCCATTATCTATTTTCTTATTTTGAATGAACCCATTTATCTCTTATTACAGAGAATCAGAACAGTATCCAGTGCTTATGACTACACTTCAGATGATGCAAAGAAAAGTGAGAACCGACACTTGAACAGATACCGTGATGTTATTCCATATGATCATAGTCGTATTACCCTGCAGAGGTGCAGTAATGACTATGTGAATGCCAACCTTGTAGAGATAGAGCAAGCTGATAGAAAGTATATCCTGACTCAGGGACCTCTTCCAAACACTATTGCACACTTCTGGGTGATGGTGTGGGAACAAAATTGTAAAGCAATTGTCATGTTGAACAAAATAATTGAGAAAAATCAGGTACTAATTCATTTAATGTATATCAGTTTTATTACAATCTCAAAAAAAAAAAAAAAAAAAAAATGTTGTTAAAGGTGGCACTCTGTGAATCCAGAAGTCATGGGTTCAAAACCCACCCAGTCATTCTCCTATTAGGGATTTATACCCCGTTATGTCTTGGGCTTACCAGCCTCTGGGGGTGACAGTTGAGACTACTGCCCATAGTCCAGAGATCTTGAGTTCTATCCCTGGTTGCAGCAGACTTTTTGAACAAAACTCTGTTCCCTCCAATCACATGAGGCTGGCATTACCGGGCCTACCCAAGCTGGGTGAAGTTAATGTGGGTAGATAGTATGATTCCCAGCAAATGGAGGGTAAAATCCCCTATCTCAATCAGGACAAATCAAATAGAATTAACTGTTCAATAGATCTAATTAGGTCACAGTGTTAATTGTAAGGGTTTCATGGAAAACCCTGCTACCAGGTCAGATATTAATAGTACTACTGGAATAATGGGACCTAATAGTCCTATTTAGTCAGTATCAATTAGGCCATATTATTCTATATTTTCATGTTCGTGATATAGGCAAAAGTACCAAAGATGTCCTTTCATGGTGGTGAGATATTATGAATGGTGAGATATTATGAATGGTGAGAGTCATTCATAATACATCACCTCTTGATGAGAGTCATTTATGATCAGGATTTACCTCCGGTTGCTGGGAATTATACCAGTTACTCACATTAACCTCACCCAAAAAATGCTAACCTCATGTGTTCTTTATTTGGGAGAAATCTGTGATGGTCTTCATGAACCTACCCTGATAAACTGGGATTATCTGGTCTTGATGTTAAGTTTCCAAAAGTTTCTAGTTAACATTTGCAGCTATCATAGTGTGCTCAAAGTCATTCAAATTTGTGCAACAGCCTACGAATTTAACTAGCTATCATCTTTTAAAGTATAATTATTATGTTTTTATCAATTCTTATTCATGTGTAAAGGAATTTAATGGTATTTACTTTTTTATATGAAAAGATATTTTTACTATCTATGTCTTCTCTGCTTTTCAGTTAAAATGTTCTCAGTATTGGCCTGCATCCTCCAACTCAGACTTGGAGTTCCCAGAAATCAACCTTAGTGTACACCTGGAGTCTGAAACTAATCATTCCTATTTTATAACAAGAAACTTGAGGTTTGTTTTTTTCCATTATTATTTGTATTGATATCATTTCATAGTGAGCATCATAGCATTACAAGTGATTTCCCTTTCTTGCATCTACAATTTATTCTAGTTCTTGTGATGCTGTTGTTGGTTTCATGTTCTTAGTTGTTATAAGGTTGAAGTAGATCTTCAATATTCAAAGGAATATAAATTTATGTCTACTTAATTTATGTACATATTAAAATTATTGACGCAGTGTCACTCAAATTTAGCCACAATTTTCCTTTCTCACTTTACAGAGTCACAGACAAAACTAGCAGTGAGGAGCGTACTGTGATCCTATACCATTATGCCACATGGCCTGACTTTGGCGTACCAGAGAGTCCTACTGCACTGCTACGGTTCATACGTGCTGTGCGAATGAGTGGTGCTCTGGATGAAAGTGTAGGACCTCCCATTGTGCACTGCTCGGCGGGCATTGGGCGGTCTGGAACATTCATTCTGGTGGATTGTGTGTTAAAATTGGTGAATTTTATTTTACTTATAAACATTTATAAAATATAGATCTATACTATAAATACCCAGTAGGGTATTTATAGGCCAACAAAGGCTGGTTGAGGTTATGTAGATACCCACATGGATGGTTTCTAATCAATGGGGGGTAAAACCTCCATCTTGATATGATTTTAGTAGTCGAAAGGAAATATTTAGTTTAATTACATAAACATTACATAAACTATTATGTATTGGAATTATTTTTAAGAGACAAATCAAAAAATGATAATTCCTCACAAAATGAATCTTTCAAAAAAAAAAAAAAAAAATAGATAAATAAATAATAATAACCATATAATTTTTTTCTTCATTTTCAATACTGTTCTTCCATTTCTAGATTGCTGATAAGAAAGTAGACTCGGTCTCTGTACAGGACATCCTGCTGGAGATGCGACACTATCGCATGGGTCTCATCCAGACCCCGGATCAGCTGCGCTTCTCATACCAGGCCATCATTGGGGTATCCGCACTGACTGGGAGGCAGAGGACGAGGTAATGCCAGCACCTCTGTGTTTAATATATATTTATACCTGGGTGCCAAAATCTTCCTCTCCAAATTTAAATTTTTAAATAGTTTGGCTGTGGTCTTGTGTCAACCTTGCAACTGTAGATTGCCCTGAAAACGCCCCACAATATTCTGTCTGAAAGAAATACAAATATTTGAAAATAAAAGTGGTTGTTAAAGATATTGGATAGCCTGTCAGATCCAAAAGCCCAAGTTGATTCCAGGCTGAGTAGATTTCTTTTAATTAGTACCTTGTTGCCCAGGACGAAATTAATAATAAAATGAGTAACAACCAGTGACTGGTTAGCTGGGGATGTTAAACATGTCTGGCTAGAGGACATGAAACAGGTGAAGACCATTTTTTAGCTAGAGGACAATAAGTGGAGACCAGACCAGTCAACCCTAACATTTAATGGCAAGAAAAAGTCCAAGTTCTCATGATGGTTGATTGCACAATTGTACCTATGGATTGACTCACTCCTTTGACTCTTTACCTACTATTTCTTTGCCCTCTTCCTTTCCTTGCATGATCCTTGTCAAGATTGTTCCTTGCAACTCTCCTAGACGTAGACCCCAGATGGTCAAACGCAGTAGAAAATGACTTCTGAGATTTGTATGAACATATTCATTGTCATGATTTTACATATAAGTGGGATAGTTAATTTAGCGACATGGTAAGTTTTAACAAAATACAATAATTATGTAACAGCACATTCTTAATATAATAATATTATAATTTATACTCTATCGACTCTTAGGGCGGAATAAATAGACGTTTTTGTAATACCTCTGTGGCGCTAAGTCACGGATTGCGTACTGTGTAAGATAGGGAAAATCGACACTTACCAACGACTTAAGTTATTGATGTTGTCTATTAGTTCCGCCCTTAATGTAATAATATTATAATTTGTTGGACTCAAGGGACTTTTCACTCTTATCTCGGCAGTATAAACAAGGTATATTCTATTCTATAATTTATACTCTATTTAGCGCGCGATTTAGCTCAGTGGTTAAGCACTTGCTTGCCATGCAAAAGGTCCGGGTTTCAATCATCCGAGCCGACGAAAAATTTGTATTCTAAATTTGGTTAAAGTTGTTTGTAAGAGATACCCTCCAGTGCGCTCGTGTTGACCCAGCACCTAAATGGGAAGTATTGTGTCACTCCTCGCCCATCAGAGGAGAGGCATACTAGAAGATAGGCAAGCTAGAACACAGACCACAAGCATCTACAGTAGCTCCTGATTCAAGGCTACGAAAAAAAGACTGCAACGATCATCTTGAAAAAAAAATTGACTCTTCTAATTTTAACTATTTGCTACATAATGCTTTTTAACCGTCAGTTTCTAGTATCCAGAATATTAGTAAATAAATATTAGTCAGGATGGATTTTTAACACGGTGATATCCGGCCAAAATTTCCTATAATTTCTCCATCCTCCTGTCACCCTTTGAAAGATGACAACTCAATGTCATCCTAAGAAGCATGGAACATGATTACATGACAGACACTGTAAGGATGACATAGATATGAAAGTATTTTAATAGTACATACATAATACATATCACAATAAAAAAGAATCTTTTTTTCCCAGTCGGATTTTTTTATGTTTCTTCTTCAATGCACTGTACCTTATACATACTTAAAATCAATAGAGATGCATAGACCAACAGAGAGTATATCAATATCAATGAAACACTTGACAAAAAAAAAAAAAAAAAAAAAAAATGAAAGAAATGAGGTGACATTCTGGACCAAATTTTTATCAATTTTTTTTTTTTTTAAACTATCCTACAAAAATAGCAATTTAGTGGGCTGAAATTTTCTTTGAACACTGTCAACTATTCCTTTTCAGAGCGCTCTTCCCGTCTGCTCCGAGCTGGGAAGTGACGTCACCAACAGCAAACCATCCAATGGCCTCATTGACTCTGCCAGCTCCTCAGACGATGAGCCGCCTCCCCTGCCTCCCCCTCGCAACGCCTCCCTCCCCCCCTTCAAGCCCCTCCCCTCTCTTCCCTTTCTCCCGGCCACACCCACAGAGGAGGAAGCAGGCAGCATGTCACCCGAAAGCGATGTTCAAAGGTAAGTGTGGTCGTTGTGTTTTGTATGAGTTTTACCAAATTCAAGTCCAATTTTTAAATGTGTTTTTTATCTTTGGGGTTTAACATCCCTCTCAACAGCGAACGTCATATCGAGAAAAAGGTCTGCTTCAATTTGCTGGAAAATTACCAATCAGCTACTCACGTTGACCTCAATGGGCCCATATTTTGCCTGGAATGGGCCCATATTTTGTGCTAATCACAAGAGAGCAAAGTCAAAATTATTCACACTGCCTTGCCTAAGCTTGCCACTTATACTACTGAAACCACCCGCGTCCAACTTCCTTGATGAGGGCAGTTATATAGAATTCTACAGTGTCATCACATTCACAATATTCAAGAATAAAAAGGGTGGTTATTTTTTTTTATTTTTTTTTATTAAGAACATAACATTGTTTCAAAAATTCATAGAACAATAAATTGACACAACAATACCAATGTTCATATTAAAATAAAATAATTAAGAACTTAAAAACCAATTGTTTTACATTTGCTTTAAAAGCTTTCTTAAACAGTAAAAAGTCGTCTGTAGTTACATAGGTGCACTGGTTATATTGTCAATGACTTCTACCAGATTCTTAAAAAAAAAAAAAAAAAAAAACAAAGAATCAAAACTAATTCCCACCCCCTCCCCTCCCTCACACCGACACTTCCCTGGTGAACTTAAAAAAAAAAAAAAAATCAAAACTAATTCCCACCTTCTCTCCTCCCTCACAGCGACACTTCCCTGGTGAACGGATCCGCCGCAGGCACGCCCCCCACCGGCGTGAGCAACACCAGAAAGCGGAAGACGGACGAGCGAGGCGAGCGGATCAAGGAGAAAGTGAAACAGATCAAGAAGAAACAGACGGAGGCGGAAGAGAAGAAGAAGCGAAGCCTGGAGAGGTGGGCCTTTGCGATGAGTGTTCTCACCAATCCGTATTCCTTGCTCGGGTTGTTTGCGGTGGGCGGGGGACTGTACTATTACGCCCTCTCGATGATGGGTCAGAGTCATGCGGGGCGTACGTCCACCCCACTGTGAATCATGATAGAAATGTTGAGCGGGGGTTTTAATATTGTTCAATGTCATGTCGGGTGTACGCTCACCGCACTGTGAATCATGATAGAAATGTTGAGCAGGGGCTTTAAAATTGTTCAGTCATGTTGGGCGTACGGCGTACGTCCACGTCACTGTGAATCATGATAGAAATGTTGAGCGGGGGCTTTAAAATTGTTCGAAGAAGAAGCGAAGCCTGGAGAGGTGGGCCTTTGCGATGAGTGTTCTGACCAATCCGTATTCCTTGCTCGGGTTGTTTGCGGTGGGCGGGGGACTGTACTATTACGCCCTCTCGATGATGGGTCAGAGTCATGCGGGGCGTACGTCCACCCCACTGTGAATCATGATAGAAATGTTGAGCGTGGACTTTAAATTTGTTCAGTCATGTTGGGCGTACGTCTACCTCACTGTGAATCATGATAGAAATGTTGAGCGGGGGGTTTTAAATTTGTTGGGCGTACGCTCACCCGACTGTGAATCATGATAGAAATGTTGAGCGTGGACTTTAAATTTGTTCAGTCATGTTGGGCGTACGTCTACCTCACTGTGAATCATGATAGAATTGTTGAGCGGGGGCTTTAATATTGTTCAGTCATGTTGGGCGTACGCCCACCTCATTGTGAATCATGATAGAAATGTCGAGCGGGGGTTTTAATTTTGTTCAGTCATGTTGGGCGTACGTCCACGTCACTGTGAATCATGATAGAAATGTTGAGCGTGGGCTTTAAATTTGTTCAAAGTCATGTTGGGCGTACGTCCACCTCACTGTGAATCATGATAGAAATGTTGAGCGGGGGCTTTAAAATTGTTCGAAGAAGAAGCGAAGCCTGGAGAGGTGGGCCTTTGCGATGAGTGTTCTGACCAATCCGTATTCCTTGCTCGGGTTGTTTGCGGTGGGCGGGGGACTGTACTATTACGCCCTCTCGATGATGGGTCAGAGTCATGCGGGACGTACGTCCACCCCACTGTGAATCATGATAGAAATGTTGGGCGTAAGTCCACCTCACTGTGAATCATGATAGAAATGTTGAGCGTGGACTTTAAATTTGTTCAGTCATGTTGGGCGTATGTCCACCCGACTGTGAATCATGATAGAAATGTTGAGCGGGGGTTTTAATATTGTTCAGTCATGTTGGGCGTACGTTCACCCCACTGTGAATCATGATAGAAATGTTGAGCGGGGGTTTTAATTTTGTTCAAAGTCATGGTGGGTGTACGTTCACCTCACTGTGAATCATGATAGAAATGTTGAGCGGGGGTTTTAATATTGTTCAAAGTCATGTTGGGCGTACGTCCACCTCACTGTGAATCATGATAGAAATGTTGAGCGGGGGTTTTAAAATTGTTCAGTCATGTTGGGTGTACGCTCACCCGACTGTGAATCATGATAGAAATGTTGAGCGTGGGTTTTAAATTTGTTCAGTAATGTTGGGCGTACGTCCACCTCACTGTGAATCATGATAGAAATGCTGAGCGTGGGCTTTAAATTTGTTCAGTCATGTTGGGCGTACGTCCACCTCACTGTGAATCATGATAGAAATGTTGAGCGTGGGCTTTAAAATTGTTCAGTCATGTTGGGCGTACGTCCACCCCATTGTGAATCATGATAGAAATGTTGAGCGTGGACTTTAAATTTGTTCAGTCATGTTGGGCGTACGACCACCTCACTGTGAATCATGATAGAAATGTTGAGCGTTAGCTTTAATATTGTTCAAAGTCATGTTGGGTGTACGCTCATCCGACTGTGAATCATGATAGAAATGTTGAGCGGGGGCTTTAAATTTGTTCAGTCATGTTGGGCGTACGCTCACCCCACTGTGAATCATGATAGAAATGTTGAGCGTGGGTTTTAATACTGTTCAAAGTCATGGTGGGTGTACGCTGATCCGACTGTGAATCATGATGGGATAAGTTTTGAGCGGGGGCTGTAATATTACGCCCTCTTGATGATGGTTCAGTATCATGTTAGGCATACATCGACTCACTGTGAGAAGTGAAAGTTATAATAGAACATTTGTTTGGCGTTGGCTGTAATTTACGTCCTCTTGATGATGGTTCAGTATCATGTTGGGCATACATCGACTCACTGTGAGAAGTGAAAGTTATAATAGAACATTTGTTTGGCGTTGGCTGTAATTTACGTCCTCTTGATGATGGCTCAGTATCATGTTGGGCATACATCGACTCACTGTGAGAAATGAATGTTATGGTAGAACATTGTTGGGCGGTGGCTGTAATTTTACGTCCTCTTGATGATGGTTCATGGTTTTGCTAGCTTTACGCCCATACTATTAATGAAGATATTAATTTGATGGTTGGGGGTTTGTAATATACAACGCGCTGTTATGAATAAGACGTTCACCCATCCTACTGTGAGTGATGGAAGAAAGATATGTTGGGCTTTGGTTTTATTAATGCGTCCTCTAGAAAGAGTCAAAGCCATAAACGCCCAGCCCACTATGTGCTTTGATAAATGATTTTTTGAGTGAGGGTTAATATTTTTTGGTTGTGGGTTGTGAAGATACGAGTATGAGAGATTGTGTTTAATTCGGAGGTGTTTTTTCCTAATGTAAATTCAAACGAATATGATTGGAAAAAAAAATTCTTTCTAGATCAGTATTTCTTGGTAATGCGTTTTACTGACATTTCTTCCTATACTTGGCCTGAGAAACATGTGTAAAAAAAAAATCAAAAGTCATACTTTTTTTAATGTGGAACTTTTTGTGAACATTATCATCAAGCAATCAGTATTTTCCAATGAATGTTATCATTATTGTGCACTGGTAGTCCAGTGGTTAACGCGCTTGTCTGGTAATCCAGTAAGCGTAAGGATCCATTTGCTCGAATCCCACTCAGTGCATGAATTTTTCCTCATAAATTTGAGTTTGTGACCACATAATATTAAGACTCTGAGGTTTAGGTGGTAGAAAATGCTTTAAGCATTAACCTCGCCTGGTGGTTACCTTCCACTAAAGAGTGTTATTATTTAAATTTAAATTTAAATTATTATTTAAATGAGATCGAATTTCTCAAACTATCTCTTCATTTCAATCAGTTTTTTTCTCATAAATTCTCATGTACCCCGCCGTATTTCCTGGTGTTCCTAACTTAACCTCCACCTGATCCTGGAATTTCCAGGAATCAAGTTTCCATTCCACCGTGCTCTATTAGAGCCATAGTTTTTAGTATCCTAATACACATTTGAATGTTTCAAGAAACAAATTATTTTCTTTTCAATTGTATCATTTGCAAAAAAATTTCATTTTAACACTCTCGCGACCGGCACTTTTTTTCGCATTCCACCCCCTAGGACCGGCGCTCTAGAGGTAGGTCGCTGCGTAGGACCGGATTTTTTTTCTCCTAGTATTTGTTTTGTTTTGCATTGTAAATTGGTCTTATGTAATACGGATACGGTGTACCACCCGTGGTACAAGCAGGCTTGAAATGAGTGATCTCAGTTGGCCACCGGTGGCCCAAGCGGTCCATTCCGTGCAGACATGTTTGTACCACCGCACCGGTGGTACAACTGGTCGCGAGAGATTAGATGGAAATTTTAGATGTAAGTACTTTGGTTTTTACGGACATCAAAGACTTTGTATTTTGACGGTTGGCATTGAAATTCACTTTCTTACTCTGGAGTCTGCTGTGACCTCACGGGTACCTTTCATTTTGAAGTGTATACTTCAAATTATTTTGAACAATTAGTACCTCCAGCTAAGCAGCCATTTTGGATAGCGCCCGCCTTGAAAATATTGTTATTTATTATTATTTCGAGAGCTTTTATTTTTTTATAAATCGGTTTCGTCATGTTCTAATTTATCTTATATTAACGATTTTTCATCTTTTAGGTATCTGACGCTTTAGCTTTTTTCTTATATAATATGCCATGGCCCTGTTGTCATATAACACATACATGTCCCAAGTTAAGCAGTGTGAAATTTTCAGCTTCATTTCCAGTATTTCATGATAGAGTTTCTACTGCTTTATACCTTTTAGGAATAATACTTTTATGCTCCTAAAATGTTTGGTGTTATTTGAAAAATCCTTTTGTGAAAAAAGTATTTGAATTTATGATATGCTTTGTCTTTTTGCACATTTTCAACACTTCGAGCATAGGTTACCTATGTTTCAAACATAGTTTCTTCTTTCTTTCTATCCGTTCTACCATACTATGTGCCATGGTTACTGAAATAATTTTCAATTCCAATCAGATTTTATTTTATTTTTTCTTTTCTTTTACAAATAATTTATTTGGTTTAAAATATTTTATTTCATCTACTATGTTTAAAATATTTTCTATAGATCCACCTCTGTTAATTGTTATTGATGTTAAAACACTTGTCAGCGTTGATCATTAATTAATTATTGAAATAATATATTTGTAAATTCAAGCAACCTAACAATTCTTCATTGCTTGCTTAATGCACTTAAATTATACATTGCTCAATTCTCAGAAATTGTTGATACATTTATACTGTCCATCGTCTATCATTTGCGAGCTATTTATTTTTATATTTTTTAAATTGTAAGGCACTGATATACATTTTCATAGTAGATAACTTTAGAAAGTCCATTAGTTTCCCAAAGTTTATTCAGTAATATAGTACGGAATACTTGTATTGATTTGTAGAACATAATTCATGATCATCCATAGTAACGACTAATGACCTATTAAAAGTTGATAACTTCTGTTGAAGCTGTTGGATTGATTTATAGATGATGTTTCCAAAATAAAATAAAATAGACTGACGGAAAATGGAACGAGTTTAGACTGAAAGAGTTTGAGTAGACTTTGTTGTACTGCTTATGTGATTTGGAGTTTACATGCAGGGTCTCATGATCAAATGATTCTTATGAAAGGTTTGTTTTGTTACTATGAATGTATAAACTCTTTTTTTGTACTGATATAATTGTAATGTAATTTTTATATTACATTTTTATTCTGATGTTTTTATGAGACCAGGTTAGGTTAGGTTTTGTTTCATACGAAGAGTGGTGATGATGTCATGTTTCCATTTTCGATCTTTGAGTACAGCTGTTGTTAGGGTTTCAAAGACAGATTCATGTTGTGTTCATAGCGCGATACTTGTGTTTATACCATGCGCCATGTTTGTTTGCTTATTGTATTCAATTTTTAGATATTTTTTATGTAGGTTTTCCATGAGCTGAAGATATTAAAGCATCTATTTGGTTTTTAATTATTCCTGAATCCATGTAGAGTGATTGCACTAGAGTGATATATCATTTAACACAACATGAACCTAACGTGACATGACCTTGAATAGTGTCTAGGTGGCAATTCTCCAATGTTATAGTGAAACTTTTTTTTTTCTTCATGAAAGCTTGTGGCAAAAGAAAAGTACAATATACCATTTACTTTTTAAATTTATGTATGTGTGGTTTCCTATTTCAAACACATTCTGTATGCTTGTAACCATAAAAATAGACTTTGACTAAATTTTTGGTAAACAACGTGAATATTTTGTATGGTAACTTTTATAAAAAAAAATAAATATATTTATTTTCATATTTGTAGGATTATTTGTTTAATGTATCTTTTATATTTTCAAATATTTTACTAATTAAAGTAATTAATTAGTAAATTAAATACTAAGGAATTACTAGAAATTATTTTACATTCATTCTTAATACTTTTTGAAGAGAATAGTTGTTTTTTTTCTATTATTTTAATCCATACTGTATTTTACTTTACATAATCATGCATATTATTTTTGATTTTTTCGTCTGTGATTAGGTAATATTATTTTTTCTTTTTCATTTCTGTATGATTTTTACTCGTTTGTAAATTTGTTAATGGAAAGAAAAAAACTGTAAGTAAACAATTCTTTGAGAAAAATATCTACAACAAATTCATTGTTTCGATTTTGAATCCAGAAAATTAAAAAAAAAAAAAAATTGTGTTAAGATACATTATACATTACATTATTTTATTCCCAATAATTGCACGCTAATTTTTGGCAAAAAAAAAAAACTTTCTTTGGCTCTGGTTTCATTTATGGCTCTTTGCTTCTCTATCTTGGATATGGCTTATTTTTCCTTCTTTCATTCTTATTTTTCTTTTGAGGTTATTTATAATAATATAGACAGTATAGACATAATGTTTGATGATACTCGTACATCCATTTCGTTCTCAATACTCGATTTCAAAGTCAAAACAATGAATGAACACGAAAAAAATAATATTACCTAAAATGAAACATTTATTTTAATTTTATCGATTATTTCAACAATAAGGTAAAACACATTTCGATATTTGACTAGGCACACCTTATTTAGTATTAAGCTTGGTCTGTGACCAACGTAGTTGGTTCAGCCAAGGATAGTAATACTATTAAGTCGCTATTTGTATGTTGTATGTGTTATTTTGTAATATAACTTGAACAAATACAATTTATTACAAAACCTTTAAGTACAAAAATATTTGTGTCAAGTATTTATTTTTTAGCTCGTTGATTTTTATAAAAGGGGCTATATTTAAATTAAACCTTGGCTTTCTTCTACGTTGCGCAATTCAATCGAATAAATGAAGAAAAAAATGAATTTTAGTTTAATGTGGTCTGAAGTTGTAATTAAAATAGCATACATTTTTCGAAAATAGCATACATAAAATTGTTTATTTACAGTTTTTTTCGTCAATAATATGATTTTCTACATTTTGAAATTAATATTTTACATTTTCGATTTTTCTTTTGCCTTTTACTTAATGTTCCATGTACAGTTTTTGTTTTGGTAGTGGTAATTTTTTTTCTCTCTAAAAAGAAACATCAGTTACCCACTTATTTTTGAATAACAGCAGATGTACTATGGTTTGTTTTGGATTGAAATTTAAGAGCATGTTGGAGGTAAGTAAAGCAAATAAATCATGATTATTGTATTAATTCTAAGATGGTCCTTATTCCTTGTTAAAATGTCACATTCATAATCTCCTCAATATTTTTTTTTATATATTCGAATTGTTCATGTTTTTGTATGCCTAAAAGATTTTTTTTACTAACTTCTGATAACGGGATAGCAAATGAACTCTTGTTTAGACTTAGCAAAATTAATATCAATATATTTCGAGTCAAATTCATTCACTCCTTCTCCCAAATTTGCTAACGTCTGATATCAAGATTGCAAGTATAGTCGAAATATCTTAGAAGCCAAATAAATATGGCTTAGGATGGGTCCTCTGTATGCAAAAAAAAGAAATGTAAAATAAAACAAATGATTTATTATTATTAACACTTGGACGACTGGGTGTACCACCGGTGGTACACGCGTGTCTGTACGGAATGGACCGAGTGTACCACCGGTGGTACACGCATGTACTACGCCTGTGAATAGCCTAAACATCGCCGGTCCCACGGGAGAACTGACTAAAAACATGCCGGTCGTCTATGTGTTAACTCATCGTTATCCTCCTCTGATTTCCAGCGATGACGAATCAGAAGCGACGGACATCAGTGGCGACGCGTCAGTAGGGGCTGCGACGCTCAAGTGAGGCCTAGACAAGCTGACGCTGGTGCCCCCGGCCCCCGGGGCCTCCTGAGGGCTCCTCCTCGCGTCACCCTGCACTGAGAAGCGCATTCAGGACGTCTGGTACCGCAGCCAGACCTTCGAGCTCAAGTATTTCGACCACGACCAGGTGTGAACCCGCGGTCTTCCGAGTGAGAAACGCTTACCCTAACCGCAGTGAATGGATTGAAGAGTTACAGCCATTTTTTTTTTTTTTTTTCTAATTAGGCACTTTAACTCTGTGTAGCCATATTTTGAGTCAGCTGTTATTGATCGAATAATTTAGTTACGAAAATCAGAGGCACACTTCCTCTCGGTAGTGAGTTGGAAGAAATGTTTTACCTTTGAAAAAATTATTAAAAATAAGACATTTGTTACGAAAAACTTATTCGTTATTTTGTAAAGGTATCAAGTGCAATAGGTTGTTACTGTCGAAAAGATTTTTTTTTTTTGGTTCTTGAAAATGATTTTTACTCCTCTATCGTATGATAAGGAAAGTATTCTATTTTAAAGGTAAACATATTTTTTGTGTGAATAATATCAGTCCAGTTAGTAAGAAGTTACATTGTACGAAAGAGAAGTAAAAGTAAACATTACATTTTGTGATACATATTTAATCATTTTACAAAAAAATTGATTTGATTGTGAAAACGATATGAAGTCTGCTTAGCAATGTCTTTCGTAACCTCCCTTTTGATGTACTTAGAAATCTTCGTTTGTTCATTCTGAAATGACATTTGATTTGTCGCGTAAATTTAAAAGTAGACTGTGAAGGAATGTTTTCAATCTTGTGCTTCGGAAGTTCGTAAGTTAATAAAAGGGTAAGCTGAAATGAATGCGTTCATCTTCTGTATTAGTGATAGCGAGGATAAATTTAATGAATTCTAGTTATTTTATAATTATATTTTCAGTACTAATTTGATGTATAAAAAGTTATCTTTAAAAAGCTATTTATTAATTAATTATTATCTGTTAGTTAATGTACAAATTTTAAAGAAAACTGTTCAATATGTAATGTCCTATAGGCCAATAGAACATGTGAAATGATATAGGTAATCGTAGTTTTAAATAAATTGTTTAATATTATTAGCTAATTAATGGGATCTATCATGTAGTATGTATTATTAATGGTAAGTTTTATACCCACAAAAAAATATAGAATTCTAATTAAATTTCAACATGGTAAGAATAATAAAATGATAACTCTGTAAAATGAGTGATAGATAAATATGTAAGTATAATATGACACATTTTTTTTTCGTAAAAAAGTTGTGCATGAATGTGAGTCCCTCTCTTCTCAAACGGGGGTTTGTTAACCTTAGGGTCCTTATGTTAGTAGATTGGACACTGAAGAAAGTTTCGGTCTCGCATAGTGATGAAAGCCAGCGTCGATGGTGCGGCGCATGCACCGATTCTCGTAGGATCACCGAAGTTAAGCAACGTCCAGCGAGGTGAAGACTAAATGATACTGGCTTTTCGACCCAGGCTGGGTGAGGTCAATGTGGATAGCAAGTTTGTGAGTTTCCTGCGAATCAGAGGGTAACAGTCCCGTCGTGATAGGACCAACGACCATGCAGTTGAAAGCGACGTTAAACATAAAAAAAAGTTTGATAGCTGTAGGGGAATAAATTATGAAATCGAACTAAATTCCCAGGGTTTTATAAAATCCGAATCCTGCCAACAGATACGTGGCATTAGCTCGTATCTCGTATAAGCTCAAGTATACGTGGTTAAAAAGTTCGCTATGGTTTCAGGGAAACCCTGTATATTAATAATAATAATACTCTTTAGTGGAAGGCATCCACCAGGCGAGGTTAATGCTCAAAGCATTTTCTACCACCTAACCCTGAGAGTCTTATTATTATGTGGTTACAAACTCAAACTAATGAGGAAAAATTCATTTACTGGGTGGGATTCGAGCCAACGGATCCTTACGCTACCTGGATTACCAGACTAGCGCGTTAACCACTTGACTAACAGTGCAGTGTTTGTAACCTGTGAATTACTTTACTTCTAAAAATCTGTTGTACTTTAAGCTCACTCAATTTATTTAAGTTTTCACAATTTAATCTCGTTTTGCGAGTCAACATATATACTGTTGCTTTATTGTTAAACAATCAATTGTCTTAATTCAACTATGTATTTACATGTAGGTATTTTTCAATAGACAGGGTGTTTTCAACCTTTAATTAACCCCCTCTAAAGAAAGGTCTAGATTAAAATATCAAAATAAAAATATGTAAAGAACTTCTCACTTTAATTTTTTTAAAAACATTTTTGATTAGAGAGAGTTCCTCACAGTTTTTCGCCCTCATAGTAGCACTCTAGTGTTACGCGCTTCAAAAGCTTGCGGGACATTTCTCTCAACATTTAGGCGGCTATCATGCAAAGTCATCTAATTTGAGATGAAATGACCACAAGTTTAAAAGAAGAATTTTTTGTGAAGTCTCTCATACTGGAGGGACTTGATTATTCAATTATTCACACACTATCCCAGTGATGAGCTTAATCTTAACACTTGTTAACGTCGCACGTATAATAATAATATCGCCTTATTTATACTGCCCGATCAGGACTAATTAGTCCCATCATTCCAGCAGTAAGCTCAAGACGTATTATTATGCGGTAAAAATGGGAGGGTAATTTGTCTTGTCCCGGCTGGGTTTTGAACCCGAAAAAAATTGTGTCACCCATCCATTTTTTGACCCTACCCGGCGTAGCTAAAGAACGGCTAATCAGAATTTGTCAGAATGAAAGCTCAGACCCTTCCCTAAAACTTTCTCGATCGTCACTTCAAAATTTGAGAAAAAATGTCATTTAGGTCAAAAAAACGGAAATATTTTTTGTGTTGGCCATCTAATTTCTAGGACTCGCTCTTTTTCCACCGCGGCGGGCGCCCCAGTTAGTATATAATAAAATCCTTTCTTAGTGCGCATCTAAGACCTAAAAGTGACCTATACGCCAAATTTTTAGCCTCCTAGGACATACCAGTTCTGAGAAATCGAGATGAATGAGTGAGTAAGTGAATGAATGACTGAGTGTTAACTTTTGCATTTATATACGAGATATTATAGATAGATATATAGATAGTTTGAAAACACCCTCGTCGAGTTATTAGATGTCTTACTGGCTTATTTTATAGGCTTAAAAAATAGTAGTTAAGAATTTAATTTATTGAACAATACATAGAAGTACAAACTAGATGTTAAGTGTATAAGTAGGGATCTATGTGCCAAGGTACATGGTTATGTGTACCGAGGTACATTTTCAAGTGTACCTAGGTACCCTATACATTACCTCATTCTTTGAAGTGCTCACATTATGTGACTGGCTGTCTTCTGAATTATTCTCATTATTTTATTAATTAAGGGCTACCACATTTTTTACAAGAAATAAACAAAAATCTCGTTTATTTAGATTTTATTTAATGTCAAGTACATATATAGGGGCATTTATTTGCTAGATATTTATTTAATTAAATTTATTGTTTCAGTAGCTATGTATAAAAATGTAAAAAATGTTCATTTAGGGACGTTCTCTTATCATAATACCCCTAATAATGTATAATTTCCATAGTAAAATTATAATTTAATTTAACATTGTTGGTAATTTTGCTTTAGAAAAAAATGGCTGAATTGCCAACTGTAGAAGGTTCACTTTAGGTTTTTAGTTTTAAATTGATAAGAAATTATCTTCTAATTGTAAATAACATTACTGTTCTTGTCCTTCCAATATGATGTTAATTATCTTTAGGAAAAAGGAAAAATCCAATTTAATGTTAATAACTTTTCTTGGAAAAAGAAGAAAAAAAATCCAATGCAATTGCTCCAGTGTGATTTGACTAAAGTTTTTCTATTGAAAATAGAGAACTTCTAAATAAAATTTCCTTCTTAATTGTATTTAAATGTTCTTTTAATTTTTATTATAGGTACGGTAAAATAAGATAAAAAATAAATAAAGAAAATTTAAGTAGGTAAGTACATAATTACCTATATTACCATCAGGTACTAGTAAATATGTAATAAACTAAAAAAGGAAAATTTAAAAACGAAAATATCAGGAGAAGATGATCATAGATATCGCTGATAACAAAAGCGCTGATATGCCACTTCATTAACCCTGCGCGATGTGTAAAGGATATCCGTGAAGACTCTATTATACAGCTGTCAAAACAGGTCATGTCCCGGGAAAGCCACGGTCGGGAAAAGTTCTCTATAATTGATTTCCGTAGGAAAATTAGTCACCCCCTTCTTCTACCCTCTCTCTCTCACCCCTCTAATCTCTCTCTCTCTCTCTCTCTCTCTCTCTCTTTAACCTTTATGTAGCATTTCATTTGTATGAAATTTAACTTCTTTTGCTCCTATACACATATCTCCCTCATTTTCGTCAGTTTCTTTCTCTTCTGTTTATCTTATCCTCTCTCCTTCTTCTCAATTATTTTCTTCACCCTCATATATTTCTCTCTCCTTTTTGTTTAAGGGTTGGATGGAAGAGATTGCCAAAGGCAACTCCACCGCCCTTTTTAGTAACGTCATCTATAGATAGTAGGTAATATAGTTTTTGTGCTTTATTTTTTCTCTTTCCTTATTTATTTTGTTTCCAAATTTCCTCGCATCTTTTTCTCTCTCGCCCATCCCAAGGAACTCTATGAACAAAAGTCACTTTCCTCTTCTTCACTCTCCCCCCCCCCCTCCTTTAGTTTTGACAGATCTATTGAATCTGAACGAATGACAAGCGGATATAAGGATGAGGATGTTGAAAGCGGATATTTTTACCTGAAAATGTAAAAATTCTTCAACGGTGAAATTGACATTTTGAAAAGATATTATTTCCTGCTCCATATTTGTAGTTTTCCGCCTCTTATTATTAAATACTAGCCGGCTAGGCCTGCGGCACAGTTTACTTAGGCCCGTATTTTTGAACGACCCTAAAACAAATTTAGTGTGAGTGGTCCGGATACGCGTGCGCAGTGAATCATATCAGCCACAGAGACAGAATTTATTTTGAACTTAAGTTTTGAACGCTTCTTACAAATCTTGAGCGCAGCTCAGCGCATGAGCAGAAACCATTTCAGCCAGAAAGATGTAGATATAAATATAAATAAACAACACGTTTCTTTGCATTTCCAATCAGCTGACCCTAAAAGTGAATGAAATTTGTTGAAATTTTGAAGTGTCGAAATTGGTCACTTTACAATTGCCGGTGATTTCTAATCGGTATTTTTGAAATTCGTGAAGACACATTATAATATTTCTTGGAAGTGATTTTACTTCCTAACTATTATTGTATTTTATTTATTTAGCAAATAGATAACCTTTTTAACAAATTTGTGATAATCCCTTATAATTATGCTGGCAATATTCGAGAAACAAACAAAACGCTAATTTTGCACCGCCAAGAAAGAAAGAAAGAAAAGCTTTTTTATATACCTACGTATATCCACGTATTTTCTTTGGGAAGACGAACATATTTCAAGAGATATCCTTAATTTTGAATGGCCTAATAGAGCCTGAAAGACCTGAAGACATCTGATTAAGAAAAAAGTTTGCTAACAAGTAGTTTGGACAAACTAATTTACAATAGACATGTTGTATTTATTGAAAGTTAAATATTTGTCATTATATTCTAAATATTAGTAAAATATATTATATGTATCTTTTAATCAAGTATATATGCAAAATAAAAATATTTTTACTGTACCCTCCTCATTATAGGACAAAGGTAGCATTTACCTATCTCGTTTTTTTTCCATATTACGACGGGGGTTTTACCCTGCGATCGTAGGAAACTCACAAACCTTCTACCCACATTAACTTCAGCCAGCCTGGGTTGGGTCGAAATGCCCGCATCACGAAGTCTTCACCTGGACGTTGCTTAACTTTGGTGGTCCCACGAGAACCGGTGCATTCACAGCGCCATCAACGCTGGCTCTATCTGGTTTATTTGTGATTTTATATCACAACGTATGTCGGTAGGTTGACGAAATTTCAAGTAACATATTCATTTTTTATTCTCGTATGTCACAAGTGGTCGTCTCTACCAATACTCATTTTTCCACACCAGATATTAGTGAACCACGTAACATCCAAAATACAGATATAAAAAAGTCTAATTCCTCCGGAATTCAAACTCAGCTCACTTCAATGTAAGTCTGGTGCGCTAGACCACTCGGACACTGTGACTCCTGACACCGTCGAGCATAAAAAGTCTTTGAAGGGGTTGGGAAATCATGAATAATGAGTACATTTGGTAGATACCTGTGTAGAAAATAAGTAGAATGAAAACATTGAAAAGAGAACATTGGATATGTGATAAAACAATGAATTAACATTTTTCTTTATTAATAAATTAATTCAATTATTGAACAATAGATAGCACAGTCTGAGTTGGACCGGGAATAGCTACCATCAAGATTGTCCAAAATTTAAATGGTCACCCATCCGAGTCCTGAATTCGCTGGACGTTGCTTATCAGAATCGACGGATCGAAAACTGGTGAATTCAACGTGCCATCGACACGAGTATCAACATTCAACGTGCCTGTGAGATATAAATTGTAGGTACTTCTTTCGCTGAGAAGGCTGAGATCGGAATAGTAATAATTATTTTCAATTTGGCTTCCATCTCGGAAAAAACTTGTTTAAATTCATAAAAAGGATAAAGAAATTTAAAACTATTAAACAAGAAGAATCACCAGACAAAAATTATTTTTGAAAAGATTAGAAAATGTAAACAATAACACAGATGATTTTCACACAGAGGTGAAAATACCCTCTGTGTGAAATGGGCCATATTCACAGAAAAATTGTAATTGCTCGTGAGGAAAGAAAATGTTTGCAAGCTTTATTTTTAGCTTTGTGATGTACATATACCTTTTACTTCCATAGAAACAAAAGCTTTTGATATTTGATAAAAGAAAAAACTCTTTATTGTACTCAAAACTTTTTTATTGTAGATCGAAGCAACTCCTTTGGATTTCGGAAGAAAAAGCATTTCCTTCTTTTGAATGGGGCCCAATATTGCGCCTGTGCGGAAACGGCATCGAGCACTGAGGTTATATAACATAGAGGGAACCCGATGTATCAAGATTTGCGTTCAAAAGGGACTATCAGCTGATTTCAAAATCAATGCCGGACTTGTAGTAATTTTTCTTTCGCGAAAGAGTGGGTACCTAAACTACCTAATTCTTCTGAAATAATATTTTTACTATTTTCATACTTACATATTAGTAATTTCTGTCTTTCTTCCTCTTTTACTTTCCTTATTTTCTACTTATTATGTAGTAATATAAGAGTTGGTATCTGACGTGAAAATTAAAGATGTTTAGATGTCCGCCTTTACATGAAGTAAACAAAAAATTCAAATAAATTGAACCAATCAGAAGCCGGGATTTGTTGAAAGAGGGACCATCAGCTGTTCAAAGTTGGACGCATAAATCTGTTCAACTCGAGATAGGTAAGGTTCCCTCTATATTATATGATCTCAGTGGAATCGAGAGATTCATAAGTCACAATTTATATACTTAATTGGCCAAAAAATTTCAAAATCCCGACGGTTGTCCCTAAAGTAGTTTTAGGGACGTTCAAAAATACGGGCCTTAGTCCTCGTATCGATTGACTTTCTCTCTTCAATTTCCTGATAAGATACACTGGCAGAGAGAGAGAGAGAAGAAAAGACGACAGAAAAGAAAGAGCAAGGAAGAGAAAGAAAGGGAGACGGAGAGGACATAAAAGAAAGAGCAAGAAAAAGAAAAAAAGAGAGAACATAAAAGAAAGAGCAATGAAGAGAGACAGATGAAGACACGATAGAAAAGATAGAGTAACGAAGAGAGATAGAGAGAGATGATATAAAAGAAAGAAAAAAAAAGAGAGATTGATAGAGGATATTAAAGAAAGAGCTAGGAAGAGATACAGAGAGAGAGAGAGAGAGAGATAGACTGATAAAGAAAACAAAGGAAGTGACTATTCTGTCTTGAAAATCGGCCCTCAAATTTCAGCACACTTTCCTAGAAATAATTCTCAATGTTTTGAAACAATAGAAGAAATTTTCCCTAGATTTTTTCATGATATTGAATTAATTTTCCATTTTTATAGAAAATAAAAATCATACATAACTAGGATTTTTTCCCACAGAAGTCAACCCAATTCACCACCCTTCTTCGTTCTGATGAGAACTAAAAGCATAAAAAAACACAAATACTACAAAAGAACATTCCTGGGGAAAATCTGCATTCACTCATTCATTGAATTGTGGAAAAACAAAAGAACGAGAAAAAATCAAATGAAAAACACTCATTCATATTTTGTGAGAACAGATACAGGGTTGCGAGATAGACCTACGCTTTCAAATTTGTACCTACTGGCGTAATTCAAACTGATAGAGCCTCATTTTGTATTTTTGGTAAGTTTTCGGTCCAATGTTAGATGTTAAAAAGGAGGTAGGTACTTACTTTTGATACTCAAG
>CM044959.1:14067419-14114075 GCA_024516035.1 Bactericera cockerelli | reverse complement strand
TAGTTATGAGTGATGCGAGTGTGTCCTATTCGCATTCGGGTGAGTACTATTTCCTGAATTCTATTTTTCTGATTGCTAGTGGACCACTTGTTAACTGTATGTTTTATAGATTTCAGTTTATTGGGAGTGCTGATGTTAGTCCACTGATTCTGCCAAGCAGTTGTAAGTCTTGATTTTATTACGGGTTTTAGATCTTCGGGAGTTATCATTTTTAATATAGATGTTGTGTCTGGGTTCTTGGCTGCTTCATCCACTCTTTCATTCCCTCTAATCCCACAATGAGACGGGCACCACATGAGTGTAATTTGTTTATTGGACGAGACCAGCTGAGACCAGGTTGTATATACTTTACTAACTAATGGGTTAACAAAGTTAATATTAGTTAGAGCAAGAAGGGCACTTTTAGAATCTGAGACAACGAGAAATCTCAATGAACTGTGCTCTTTCAAAGATTCAAAGCATTTAAGAATGGCAATTAGTTCCGTTGAAAAAACAGAGTTGATTTTGTTAAGACAATATGACTTAACAGTGTCGTCAATGCTGAAAGAACAACCTGTCATGCTTGCAGATTTTGATCCGTCGGTATAACAAATAGTGTAATCAGAATATTTGTTATTCAGAACTATACCATTATTTAGTCCTGAGAAGAAAATTTCAGGCCATGATGTAATACCAAAGATGAAAATTATTATTGATTATTTCAAAACTTTTGTAATAGTATGATAAGCATTGTAAAATTATATTATTATATCTTGTGTTGGTTTCTTCAAAAACTGAAAATTCAAAATTTTCGAACAAATAAAAGAATAATCAATTGATTGATTTTAATTTGATATTATTGCCATTGATTTTTATGTGTTTATTTATCTTCTACTTTTTAAGCTTTCCCGCCCCCCGCCGTCTCTGTGGATATTTTTTACTAAAAATGTAGTCAGCGTCAATAACACTTAATTCTAGGTACAAGTTATCTGAAGATCGCTGAAGTTAAACAACGCCCAGCGAGGCTAAGGCTTCGTGGGTGACCACTGACTTTAAAACTGGCAAACCCCAAGCTAGGTGAGCTTGATATAGGTTTTCTGGTTTGTGAGTTTCTTGCATATGGATGCAGTTTTCTGTGGACAAAATAACTTCTGGAAATGAAAGGATTTCAATTTATCTCTCGTAGGGAATGAAATGAAGAAGTCAGTTTACATTATTGGAAACACAACTGCTAGGTACTCTATGACATTTATTACTAAATATTCATTATAGTTAATTCTGAATAACATTATTAATGGCAGTTAAATATTTAGTAAAATAAATCTACCTATTTTTTTTTAAATAACGCTCCAACGTTTCAAAGTCGTTGGCGTAAATTTGATTAAAAAGTTAATCAAACAGATAGAAAAATAACTCATATTATATGGCAGAAATTCAATATGATAGTTTGGCCGAAAAATTGCTTTTTTCCAAGAAACTAGAATAACTAGCTACATGACTAAGATCTCTTTTCTAGTAACCCTAGTAAGGGAATAACAGTTCTACTTTTCTTGGCTAAATTCTACTTAAAGAACTGCGTCATTTAGATAGATACCTGTTTTAAAGGGGATACAAAAAAATGGGATTTTTTTACAAAGGTATAAAATGTGGGTTATATAATAATACTGGTATGGAGTGCTAGAATTTACAGATTAATTTTAAATAAGAAATAAAATAAACAAAAAATGTAAAGGGACTAGAATTAAAGATAATTTCAATTGCAATGATTTTCAAAAACAACAGTTATGAACACAAATAAATAATACTGAAGTAATATAAGTAAGTACCCACGTACATAATTTTTACTTTCCTTTTCCTAAAATAAGGATAGTATTGTATTCGTCGAAAATTTGACCTACCCAGTTTTTCACATTTCTGGACGAATCATAGCCTCATTAGACTCAAATCATTACCAAAAAAGTTGTTATCGGCCATTGGTCCTTTGATATTGATTTTTAAAATTATCTCGAATGTTTTACATAAGGGATTATTAAGAATTGTCTCGAATGTTTTAAATGGGGGAATATTAGGAATTGTCTCGAATGTTTTAAATGGGGTAATATTAAGAATTGTCTCGAATGTTTTAAATGGGGTAATATTAAGAATTGTCTCGAATGTTTTAAATGGGGTAATATTAAGAATTGTCTCGAATGTTTTAAATGGGGTAATATTAAGAATTGTCTCGAATGTTTTAAATGGGGTAATATTAAGAATTGTCTCGAATGTTTTAAATGTGGGAATATTAGGAATTGTCTCGAATGTTTTAAATGGAGGAATATTAAGAATTGTCTCGAATATTCTCAATAGGGGAATATTAAGAAGTGTTTCGAATGTTCTCAATGGAGGAATATTAAGAATTGCCTTGAATGTTTTACATAGGGAAATATTAAGAAGTGTCTCGAATGTTATGGGGGAATATTAAGAAGTGTCTCGAATGTTATGGGGGAATATTAAGAAGTGTCTCGAATGTTTTAAATGGGGGAATATTAAGAATTGTTTCGAATGTTTTAAATGGGGGAATATTAAGAATTTTCTCGAATGTTTTAAATGGGGGACTATTAAGAACTGTCTCGAATGTTTTAAATGGGGAAATATTAAGAATTGTCTCGAATGTTTTAAATGGGGGAATATTAAGAATTGTCTCGAATGTTCTCAATGGGGGAATATTAAGAATTGTCTCGAATGTTTTAAATAGGGGAATATTAATAATTGTTTGGAATGTTTTACATAAGGAAATATTAAGAATTGTCTCCAATATTTTAAATGGGGGAATATTAAGAATTGTCTCGAATATTCTCAATGGGGGAATATTAAGAAGTTTAGTGTCTCGAATGTTTTAAATGGGAGAATATTAAGAAGTGTTTCGAATGTTCACAATGGAGGAATATTAAGAATTGCCTTAAATGTTTTACCTAGGGAAATAATAAGAATTGTCTCGAATGTTATGGGGGAATATTAAGAAGTGTCTCGAATGTTTTAAATGGGGGAATAATAAGAATTGTTTGGAATATTTTACATAGGGAAATATTAAGAATTGTCTCGAATGTTTTAAATGGGGGAATATTAAGAATTGTCTCGAATGTTTTAAATGGGGGAATATTAAGAATTGTCTCGAATGTTTTAAATGGGGGAATATTAAGAATTGTCTCGAATGTTTTAAATGGGGGAATATTAAGAATTGTCTCGAATGTTTTAAATGGGGGAATATTAAGAATTGTCTCGAATGTTTTAAATGGGGGAATATTAAGAATTGTCTCGAATGTTCTCAATGTGGGAATATTAAGAATTGTCTCGAATATTCTCAATGGGGGAATATTAGAAGTGTCTCGAGTGTTTTAAATGGGGGAATATTAAGAATTGTCTCGAATGTTTTAAATGGGGGAATATTAAGAATTGTCTCGAATGTCTTAAATGGGGGGATTATTAAGAAGTGTCTCCAATGTTTTAAATGGGGGGATATTAAGAATTGTCTCGAATGTTTTAAATAGGGGAATATTAAGAATTGTCTTGAATGTTTTAAATGGAGGAATATTAAGAATTGTCTCGAATGTTTTAAATAGGGGAATATTAAGAATTATCTCGAATGTTTTAAATGGGGAAATATTAAGAATTGTCTCGAATATTCTCAATGGGGGAATATTAAGAATTGTCTCGAATGTTTTAAATGGGGAAATATTAAGAATTGTCTCGAATATTCTCAATGGGGGAATATTAAGAATTGCCTTGAATGTTTTACATAGGGAAATATAAAGAAGTGTCTCGAATGTTATGGGGAATACTTAAGAAGTGTCTCGAATGTTTTAAATGGTGGAATATTAAGATTGGGTGGAAGAGATTGCCAAAGGCAATAACCCCGCCCTTTAGTTAGGACATATTTATTTATATTATGTATATATTTATTTAATTTTTCTTAATTTTCTCTTCTATTATATTGTATTTAAATTTGTAATTATTTGCGTTGTATATAATATGTCCTATTAATAAAGTGTAAATAAATAAAAAATAAAATTAAGAATTGTCTCGAATGTTCTCAATGGGTGAATCCGAACCCGTCTCATGGAGTTCGCGCCCTAATTTAACCATCATGGTTTGTTGAGCTTCAGTTTGCTCTCCGCCGGTTTCATGCCCACATTGACGGGCAGGCGTGAGGTGGTGGTGGTGGTCTTACAGCTAGCGTGGCTGGTGGATGAGGAGGGGGTGTCCAAGACAGAGGTCGCGTGATCGATCCCGTCCATGTCAACCGATAAACTGGATGGTCTCCTGTTGAGGGCAGTGTAGTCAACTTTGTGCTGTAGAAAGAAAAGTCGATACAAGGATTAAAACTTTGTAACTCTTTTTTTTTTAGTGCTACTGTCTACAGTCTACACCACACATAGAAATTTACACCACACATAGAAATTAGGACTATATGAGGCAATACCTGACAGATATATATATGCGTTGGTTATTTGAGTGAGAAACATTTTTTGAGAAGCTTAGGAGAAATAATCTTTAAAAAACACACGGAAACCATGAGGAGTGGGATTTCCAACCACTAAAAAAACCTAGGCCACTCTGGAGAACATGATGCACCCGCAACCGTCTTAAAACCGAATTATAAAACAGGATTTTGGCGATCAGACAATCACGACCATCAGATTTCCTGATGCCAGTGATACATAATTATGAGTTCATACCTTAGGTTTTTATTTGTAGAGTCTCTAGACTTGAGGTAACTGACCAAGTACATATACCTACATAAGCGGTTCATACCTTATTGTTAATTTGTAGAGTCATTTGACTTGAGGTAACTGAGTCTCTTAGACTTGAGGTAATTGGTAACTGGTAACTGCACAATCTACTGAAAAACATTTATTGATATGAATATATATATATATATACCATAAACATTTACACAAATAAAAAACAATAAACATTAACTGAGAGTGTTGTGAATTTTCTCAAGATGAGTGCCCTTCCGGGGGGGGCCACCAACCCAGTCCCCCCCAACCTGGAACTCGAGGAACTCCAACATGCACAAAACCTTGGTGCTGTAACCCAACAAGCTACCCAACAAACAACTGAAGCTGATTCAAAAAAGAGAAAACTCGACCAACTCTCTCCCCACAACAGAAGTTTACTCGAAAACGAGAACATTACAAAAGGAAAACTGAGCTCTACGCTCAATCAAGTTTTCGAGCAAGTAAACATACTGTACGAGGAGATGAGTAGCAAAACAAAGAGGGAAATTAGGAATGCTGTAAACCAGCTGAAAACTCTTTCTGAGATCATTAAAGAAGAAGCTATGTTAACATGTCTAGAAGAAGAGACAATACCAACAGATATAGAAATGGATACTGAAGACACTCACAACGTCACAACTTCAGATAGCGGCAACATATGCTCCAGATGCAAAAAGGAAATTGCTAACGAAAACACCACCATAGACGAAATCAAAATGGCGGTCCAAGCAGCACACACCGAAGACTCCGAAAACTTAACACAGAGTATGAAAACTCTGTTGAGTAAGAATTGGCCTGAGGGTGCTTACCAAAAGTCAATCCTCAAAAATGGCAACCCGCTAATGGAAGCAGAAGACGCCGATCTTTTCCTAGTATTGAAATCACCGGAAGACAGATCTGTGATCACAAACAAGTTCAAAGAAAAATACCCTGGCCTCAGCGACATTCTAAAGAACGAGAACACAGAAGACCAAATACAATACCTAGAAAACATTACGAAGACAAAGAAAGGAGTACAGTCATGCACTAGAGTGTACGTGACAACAGGAGAAACAAATGAAAAACACTTCAAAATCCTAAGAGAACTCGACCTCATGTTAGTCGGTAACATCCGCAAAAAAATAGCAATTGTAGCTCCCGATATGAAAATTAGAAGTCAAATCAGAAAACTAACAGAAATTGTCATGCTCCAATCAGAACAAATCGTCGAAATATTTGCACCGAAAAAAGAAACCGGAAACTCACAAAAAGAAAATAAATTTGATACCATCTTAATAAACTCCTCAAACAAATCATACTCACAAATGCTCAAATCAGTACGCGACAACATCAATCCTGAGGAACTAGGACTACAGATAAAATCCATCCGCAAAATAAAAGACAATTCTCTTCTCCTTGTAACGGAGAAAGAAAATGTCGAAAAACTCAGAGAAGAAATAGAAAGAAATGAAGGGATTACGGACATTGAAATCATAGAAAAAAAATTAAATTTAATCATCTCTGGAATGGATGAAGTTACAACAAAAGAAGAAATAATAAACGCCATCAATCAAAAAATTGGAATCGATATATCTGAAAAAACTGACATTAAGTCTCTGTATGCGAATCGAAGCGGTGAACAGGTTTCTACCGTAGAGATACCCAAAAACCTGGCCATCAAGCTTCTAGAGTCCCCTACAATTCGCATTGGCTGGTCCAGCTGCAGGATTAAAGAAAAAGTCACCATTATGAGATGCACTAATTGTCTAAGAGTAGGACACGCAGCAAGATCCTGCAAATCAAAAAAATCACAAAATACTAAATGTATGAAGTGCACACAAGACGGTCACTCAGCAAAAGACTGCCAAAATGAAAGCTACTGTATAACCTGCACAAAATCTGGACATAGGTCAGACTCAATGAGTTGCCCAAAATTCAGGAGGATGATCTATGAAAAGGAGTCTCAACTAACATGATTGTTTTCCAAGTTAATTCACAAAGATCACAACCTGGCCTTGAATTGATCTTAGAATCAGCGAGGCAAAAAAATGCTTCCATAGTACTGTTCTCTGAACCAAGCATTACAAAAGCAAATAAAAACAACTGTATAATTAATGAAACTGGCAACACTGCCATTAAAATCCTAAACAAAGATTTAAAAGAGAACAACAAACGCATCAACGGCTCCTGTTACGTCAGAATCACCACAGATAATGTATCCTTTTACAGCATCTACTTATCACCAAATGACAACATTGAAACATACAAACAAAAATTATTTGAAATACAAGAAGACATAAATACACTGAACAGCAACCAGATAGTGCTTGGTGGAGACTTTAATGCAAAGTCCCACGCTTGGGGCTCCACAATCGAGGATCGAAGAGGGACAATCCTAGGAGAATGGTTTGCCACTCTAGATCTAGTCATTGTCAACAAAGGCACCACACCAACCTACATCAGTAATAGAAGTGCTTCCGTTATCGATATTACAACATGTTCTCAAACTCTCAACGGAAAAATTAAAAACTGGAAAGTTGAAATGGATGAAAATCTATCAGACCATAACACCATTACCTTCGAAATCACCGAAACCATCCCTAAAACTATACCAAAATCATACTCAAAGAAAAGCTGGAAATTTGATCAAACAAAAGAAGAACTCCTACAAACCGAAATCATAAATGCCATCGAAAACATAGGTGAAACCCCCCAAGTAACATGAAGTTTTTACAAGACATATGTGACAAAATCTTCACCAGACGAAAACCCAGAAAAAATAGAAACCCGGCCTACTGGTGGAATGCTGATATAGATAACGCAAGAAAAACATGCATCAAATTAAGAAGAAAGCTAAGCAGAGAAAATAGAAGAAGTAACAGAAACGAAACAACCACCGCACAACTCAGAGCAGATTACCTCCAGAAGAAGAAAGAATTAAAACACGCCATTATCACTTCGCAAACAACATCCTGGAGCAAACTCTGCAATGAACTAGACGAGAACATATGGGGTACAGGATACCAAATAGTGTGCAAGAAATTTAAAATAAATTCAAATAGCAACCTTACGACCGAAGAAAAGGTTAACTTAGCCAAAAAACTCTTCCCAACTGAAAGACTAAACCGTTTTAAAAAACAACAAATAAATGATGCAGATATCCCACCTTTTACCTTAGATGAACTCATCAAAGTCTACTCAGAAATAAAAAACAAAAAAGCCCCAGGACCCGATGGCATTGTCCCTGAAATAACCAAAACACTGATAAAAACTTCCCCAGATTACTGTTTAAAGATTTTCAACGAGTGCGCCAGAAAAGGACAGTTCCCTGATGAATGGAAGGTAGCTAATCTAATTCTTATAGAAAAAGAAAAAAAACCAACCGACATAGGCAAATCCTACCGACCCATCTGTCTCTTAGACGGAATCGGAAAAATCTATGAAAAACTCATTAAAATACGTCTAGACGAAGAAATTAATAAAAACGGCGGACTTTCCCCCAAACAATTCGGATTCGTTAAAGGAAAATCAACAATCGACGCCATGTTAGAAGTACAAAAAATAGCCAAAAAAGCCAAAATGAAGAAAAACCTATGTGTAATGACCATGGCCGATGTAAGAAATGCGTTCGGATCCGTTCCCTGGGATGGTATCATCACAGAATTAAGCAGAAGAAATGTTGCAAAATACATAATCAACATTATAAAAGACTATCTCACAAATAGAAGAATATCCATAGATGATACAACAATAAACCTCACCTGCGGACTTCCACAAGGTTCAGTGCTAGCGGCGGACCTATGGGATATTTACTACAACCCTATCCTAACAATACCCCTACCAAAAAGTACTGAGGCCATCGCCTATGCAGACGATATCGTCCTCTTAACCACGGGAAAAATTAAAAAACAAATAGAAATAGACGTAAGACTGACAATGGCCAGGATAAACAACTGGCTAAAAAGCAAGAAGCTAGAACTAGCCCCTCAAAAAACGGAAATAGTCATGCTCGTCAGTAGCCGAAAAGTCCCACAGATTACAGTTTCAATAAGTGGCATCCAAATAAAATCGAAAGAGTCAGCCAAATACCTAGGAGTCTTCTTTGACAAAGACATGAAAATGACCGATCACATCAGGAAAATCTCAGCCAAAGCAGAGCAAGTAGCATCAAACTTAGCCAGACTCATGCCAAACATCAGAGGCCCACAAAATGGTAAACGTAAAGTTTTGGCATCTGTTGTGTACTCAAAACTGTTTTATGGCGTCCCAGTATGGGTTAAAACCGCCCAAATACTAAAGTACAGACAACGATTAGAAAAAGTACAAAGAAAAGTCATACTAAGACAATGCCGAGCATATCGCACAAGCCCAACAGTAGCACTGCAGGTAATTTCAAGCACCCTACCGGTTGAGCTTATGGCCCAAGAAAGAGACAGACTTTACAGATGTAAAAAAACAAACACAAACCTTGCCCAGTCAAAAGAAGATATAAGATGTGAATTGGAAAACCAATGGCAACATAAATGGGACGCAGAAACTACCAAAGGTCAGTGGACCAAAACACTTATCAAAGATATAAAACCATGGACGAACAGAAAGCACGGAGAAGTCACTTTCGAACTGTCACAACTACTCACAGGGCATGGCAACTTTGCAGCATATCTAAAAAGATTTAAAATCAAAGAGGATGACTCTTGTATATACTGTCAACAAGTAGATACGCCACTTCACACCTTTTTCCAATGTACAAGATGGCAAGCCCTAAGAGACAAATGCTGGGAAACTATAGGAGGCATACTAACAGAAGCAACTATCATCAAGGAAATGCTAAAAGACAAGAAACAGTGGGACTGTGTTAGCAACCTCATCACAGAAATCGTGCAGAGAAAAAAGGCAGACACACACAGACTAGAAATAGAGAGTACAAGATCAAGGCATAACACAAACCAACAGACTCAAGGCGCAGGCACAAGGCGGATCCTCACAGCAAGGAGACGCCTGACCCAACCAGGCAGCAGCAGACCACAACAACAGTTGTAAAAAACTTTTCCTCCCCCGTATGGGGGCATTTCGAAGGATAGACGACGAGCAAACATTTGACACTTAGGCAAACAAGATGCAGAGTTGGCTTTGTTTCGACACACTAAGTGTGCCGCAAAATAAAAGATAACGCTGTCGTCTGCCTTTCGGGCTGCCCCCCCGATTAACGCCCACATGCCACTTTCCTGACTTTCCCAGTGAAACACAGACAAAGAGGTGAGGCAAGTGCAAATGTTGCTGCAAAATTTATTGAATCAAATTTGGTAATCTATAATCTAAATACCTATGTAAATGGTCTAGTATTTCAATTATACAACTAGTACTTTCTTGTGCACACTGTATATAATGTAAGATGCATAAGTACTCTGCTCAATAACAACGTACAAAGCAGCGTAACTCATAAGAAATTAAACATACACAAGTTAGTTACTTGAGCTTTAGCCTCACTCAGTAGATATTTATTTTTACCTTTTACTTTAAAAAGAAAGCCCCAAAAAAAAAAAAAAAAAAAAAAAAAAAAAAAAAAAATAATGCCCAACACAAAAAAAACAACAAAAGAGGCTTATAAAAAGAAAATGCCCCCGAAAAAAAAAAAAAAAAAAAAAAAATACACATACTAGCTAGTAACCATTTAAAACTTATTTTCACTTTAGAATTGCTTTGTATATACTCTATTCACAGGTACAGGGAATGGAGAAGAGACAGGCCTCCTAAGAGACCTACCTCTCACCCATCACCCACATACCCTCTCTTTCAGATCAAGCCCCACGAGAACCAATTCCAGGACAAAAGTGTTAATCCCTAGAAGCAGCTTACTGCTATTTTTTTATAGTGCTAAAAAGTCTGAGTAATGCTAGTAAAATAACAGCAGTCAAAAGTTTAAAGTGTTTCTCTCAGAGGAAGAATAAAATAAACCACATTAATACCTATTATTGACATACTTATATAGAAACATATGAGTATAGCAACGATAGTAATAATAAAAAATAAAATAAAAATAAAAAAATCCACTACCTCAAGTCAACCTGACTCTACAATTAATCAATGATAATATCGAATAATGAAATATAATATTATTGAATAAAGAATGCCAATATTGAATAACTTGTACAGCACTTGTAATCTATTTTATCTGATAAACCTGCTGTACTCACAAATTGTAAATAAACATCTGTAAATAATTCACTAATTCTCGTTGATTTCTCACTGCCCATGAACGAGACACTCCTCCGCCCGGGACAGGGCCCGAGACTCTGGTTCCGGTCTGAAGAGTGTGACTCACCAGGGCAACCCCTAGCCAAAGACAGGAGATGGTCCAGCACAGTAACACCTAAGTATTACGTGTGGTGGACAGTCTATGTACTCTTAAATGTTACCTGTAAATAAATGTTATTTCATGCACTTTACTTAAACAAAGCGCTGCTCAGCTAAGAGCAACACCCTGTACACAACTACACATATATTTAAAAAAGGAAGAAAAAAAAAAAAAAAACTGATATATGCACACAGTCTATTGCTGCTGAAATTATAAAATTGAGCCCTGAAGTAATGCCACACGGCGGTTCCAGGGCATAAATAAGAAACGATAAATGAAGGGGTTTTTAGACGGTAAAAAACCTTCTCGCTGGCTCACAGGAACTTACCTACGCCGGTGTTTGATGCAAATTTTCCCCTTCTCTAAAAAAAAAAAAAAAAAAAGTGATACATAATTATGTCTTCTCACTTTCAGATGTCTAATAAAGCCATACGATAAATAAATAAAACAGGATTAGATTTAATCTAAGTGAGCACTGTGTCAAGATACTCAAAGATGGAGGAAACATTTTATATTTTGTCTTAGAAATGTTAATAAAATTTGATTATTTACCCCAATTTCAGGGGAATTGTGTGGTGTATAGTAGACACTATCCCTTAACACGGGCTATGCTACGCTGTGGTTGGTTGAAAACTCTGTCTTGGGGGCGTGTCAGGCTTAGATTAACTTTAATCCTGTTTCATAATGTGACCCCAAGTGTGGGACGTAGATAATAATTGTTTACATAATAACTGTGCAATAGACTGGTTTTAAAAAATCAATATCGGAATTTTTACAACCCTCAGGCAGAAATGAGTTCGGCTTTTGCAGAAATTGAGATAGACAAAATTTCAAGGCAATCTGAGTACGTTGACAGGACCCGCTCTGGCCTCAAAGTTTGAAAATTTGCCAAATTTCCGAGGTTGAGCTGACATTTTCGGCCATAACTCGAGAACGAAAAATCATACGAGCTTTAAAGATATATCAAATGAAAGACCATTTTGTTGGCTTTACTTTGTTGAATAATACTAGTTCCCGAAATCTTAATGGTTACTGACTAAATTAAGAATATGTAGTCGAAAACGGGCCAGGTACCCAAAGTAGAGCATCTAAGGCATGATAGGATAATGGGTGAAAATACTTATGATTTATAAAACTTATACATATAAATGTTAGAAGATTAGTTTTGAATGATTTTTTGACACATTATGAAGCTATAAATACCCGTTTTTACCTACTTGATAGTTCCTGACAGGTTAAGGCATGGCCAGAAAAACAAAATAATAATACAAACATATTACGTCAAAGTTATTCTCATTTTTTTATTGTAGAAATACAAATATCTAAAATTAAAAGTACAAATAGGTAACATTTCGTAAAAAAAATACAAATTAAGAAGTAAAACTTAACTTAGTTAGTTGTGAGAGGGGTAGAGAGGGAACTTTTAGAAGAAACAGGATATAGTCTCCTACATTTACTCACAACTTGTGGGAAAAACTGTTTCTGACATTCCTCTCTAGTTAGTAAGTCGCTGAAGTCACTCATCAACTTAACGCTTCTCTTGGCTGTGTCGTTTACATCTTTAAGGGATTGTTCAATTTTAAGTGCTTTCTGATACTGAGGCTCACCAGGACAAATTTAGGGGTCTCCCCTCAAAAAGTCAGTTTTTATGACAAATCGACTAAAGAAAAGAAATGTTTCGTGAGTAATGAACTCTTTAAGGCCCCCTCTCACATAAGCTGGTATGTCTTTTATTCTTACTGTAATGTTGACATTTTTTGTCTCCTCTGTATCATCAGAAGAACTGAAAAGCTTTGCAGCCATTCCAGACTTTTCATCATGTGACAAAGTTGGATCGAATAATCCCAAGCCAACAATTTCGGCATTCAAGTACCACAGGTGATAGACAACTTTGTTTAGTGCTTTCTCTGAACTATCACATGGGTCAATAAGTCGTCGAACTAAATGTGAAAGGAAGCTTTTTTTGGCAAAATTTTACCTTAGTCATCAACATAGTCTCCATTTAGGGTAATACAATTATTGCAGCGCTTTTCCAATTTTTCGATTCCTATTTTGTAGAAGGTTTTGTCTTTTGCCTCAAAATACGCTTCAGTGGCGACTATGAACTCATAGTCGGATCAATTTTTTTTCCCCTGGAGCTCTTTTTTCAGATCTGAGAACAGGTGGTTGTCAGATGGAGCCAGGTCTGGTGAATAAGGGGGATGTAGGAGCAATTCAAATTGCAAATCCTTCAATTTTGCCATTGTTTTCATTGACTTGTGGATTGGAGCGTTGTCTTGGTGAAAGAGTGGTTTTTTCCTTGTCATGTGGGGTCTTTTCTGTTTGATAGCGTCATTCAACCGATCCAATAAGGCAATGTAATAGTCACTGTTTATCTTCTGACCTTTCGGGAGAAAGTCAATTAGCAAAAGTTCATTTGTGTCCCAAAATATTGAAGCCATAACCTGCCCAGCTGATTCTTGTGTCTTTGGACGCTTTGGTCGGGTATCGCCCTCTCCTATCCATTCGGCTGACGCTCTTTTCGATCCCGGAGTATAGTGGTGTATCCACGTCTCATCCATCGTTATATATCGGCGGAAAAAATCCTCTCTGTCTCTGTTAAACAGCTCCAAACAATGCTCAGAATCATCAATAGGTTGTTGTTTTTGGTCAACTGTCAGTACACGCGGCACCCACTTGGACAAAAGCTTCTGCATACCCAATTCTTCATGTAAATTTTTAAATGCAGTGTCTTTTGAAATCTCTAGAGTGTCAGCTATCTCTTGTAACTTAACTTTGCGATCAGCTCTCACGATTTTCAGCACTTTTTGAGTGTTTTCTGGTGTAGCCACCTCAATAGGACGTCCTGAGCGGTCTTTGTCTTCGGTGGATGTTCTACCACTTTTAAATTCTCTATACCACCAACAAATTGTTCCTTTTGATGGACAGTCATTTGGATAACACTTCATTAACCATTTTTGAGCTTCCACAGTATTTTTACGCATCAAAAAACAATGTTTAATCACGACGCGAAACTCGTTTTTATCCATATTTTAAAAGTTAACAATAGAAGCTTCACTAAATTTGTAATAGCTTAGAGAAAAATAATTTTCAAGGCACAAATCTCAACACATGACTGATGACCGTTAGAACTAAAAGTTTTCAAAACAAACAGCGCGCTAGTGGCTAGCTCTATTACCTAGTTCGACGACTTAATGACCCATGTAGTATGTGTTTTGATACGACAGCATCAAACACAGGTGTAGAGTAAAAGGACCCTGTACATTATTAGAAAAAATGTTAGAGCGGGACTTGCTCTCCTTAGCATGTCGTCACAATAGAAGTTATCTTGAGAAGCGTCTTTGACTGTAAAATTGGTAGTGGAACTGAACCTCATCCAGATTATTTATATGAGAGCGCGATGAGCTCAGTGGTTAAGCACCGCTTGCCATGCGGAAGGTCCTGAGTTCGATCGCCCGTGCCGACAAAAATTTGTATTCTTAATTTGTTTACAATTGTTTGTAAGGGATACCTTCCGGTGCGCTCGTGTTGACCCAGCACCTAAATGGGAAGTATTGTGTCACTTCTCGCCCATCAGAGGGGAGGCATACTACAACACAGACCACAAGCGTCTACAGTAGCTCCTGTTTCATGGTTATCACCTGTGGTACTTGAATGCCGAAACTGTTGGCTTGGGATTTTCCGATCCAACTTTGTCGCATGATGAAAAGTCTGGAATGGCTGCAAAGCTTTTCAGTTCTTCTGATGATACAGAGGAGACAAAAAATGTCAACATTACAGTACGAATAAAAGACATACCAGCTTATGTGAGAGGGGGCCTTAAAGAGTTCATTACTCACGAAACATTTCTTTTCTTCAGACCCCTAAATTTGTCATGGTGAGCCTCAAAATTGTACAATCCCTTAAAGTTGTAAACGACACAGCCAAGAGAGGCGTTAAAATTGTACAATCCCTCAAAGTTGTAAACGACACAGCCAAGAGAGGCGTTAAGTTGATGAGTGACTTCAGCGACTTACTAACTAGAGAGGAATGTCAGAAACAGTTTTTCCCACAAGTTGTGAGTAAATGTAGGAGACTATATCCTGTTTCTTCTAAAAGTTCCCTCTCTACCCCTCTCACAACTAACTAAGTTAAGTTTTACTTCTTAATTTGTATTTTTTTTACGAAATGTTACCTATTTGTACTTTTAATTTTAGATATTTGTATTTCTACAATAAAAAAATGAGAATAACTTTGACGTAATATGTTTGTATTATTATTTTGTTTTTCTGGCCATGCCTTAACCTGTCAGGAACTATCAAGTAGGTAAAAACGGGTATTTATAGCTTCATAATGTGTCAAAAAATCATTCAAAACTAATCTTCTAACATTTATATGTATAAGTTTTATAAATCATAAGTATTTTCACGCATTATCCTATCATGCCTTAGATGCTCTACTTTGGGTACCTGGCCCGTTTTCGACTACATATTCTTAATTTAGTCAGTAACCATTAAGATTTCGGGAACTATTATTATGCAACAAAGTAAAGCCAACAAAATGGTCTTTCATTTGATATATCTTTAAAGCTCGTATGATTTTTCGTTCTCGAGTTATGGCCGAAAATGTCAGCTCAACCTCGGAAATTTGGCAAATTTTCAAACTTTGAGGCCAGAGCGGGTCCTGTTCACGTACTCAGATTGCCTTGAAATTTTGTCTATCTCAATTTCTGCAAAAGCCGAACTAATTTCTGCCTGAGCGTTGTAAAAATTCTGACATTTTTTTCTTACCTCTATGAGATAAAACCAGTCTACTGTGCAAGTAGATATGACACGTTATTTGTGTAGGTGTACAAAAGACCAATAATTAGCTTAGTACCCAGAATATGTTCATTCCCTGGTGATAAGCCACAGCAATGAACATAGAATTCGCACGAACTGCAACTCCTATTATTTTTGCAATCATTAAAATATTTCCAGTACCTGACTTCGTGACTACAAAACAATATTTTGTCGCAAATTTTCAGTGGAAACCTTGAATTGTTATGATAATGTCAATCTGCTGTCAAAATTTGACGCATTATGTATGTTTTATCTAGCGGCTCAAGCTAATGAGTCACATGATAACTAGATAATATACCTACTTACCTAGCATAGAAAATGTCAAGTATATACCTATTTCACGAAGGGAATCAATAGCTTCTATACCTAACAGGTAGTCAAGTGGTTAACGCGCTAGTCTGGTAATCGAGGTACCGTAGGGATCCGTTGGTTCGAATCCCACCCAGTGCATGAATTTTTCCTCAATAATTTGAGTTTGTGACCACATAATAATAAGACTCTGAGGGTAAGGTGGTAGAAAATGCTTTGAGCATTAACCTTGTCGGGTAGTTGCCTTCCACTATAGAGTGTTAATATTATTGAAACAAGAAAGTAAAAAAATAATATTCAGATTATCATAGACTTCTTCTTCTTCTTTTACTTTGCCTTTTGCCAAACCTACTTGGGTCGACATTGTTCGACCTTTTTTATGATGCAAGTTGATTGTCACGTCTCCAGTGAAAAAGGTTTAACGTCCCTGTGTGAGACAGAATCAGATTATCATACTGAATAATAATAATGATATAGCCTCATTTATTTGCTGCCCGAACAGAACTAATGAGTCCCATTATTTCAACTGTAAACCTAAGACGAATTATTATTTGGTCAAAATTCCAAATGGAGGATACTTTGTCATGTCCCAGCTAGGTTTCAAAATTCAAACTGACGACCTATGGATTACTAGACAGACGCCTTGACCACTGAGCTACCGAGACAGAAATGTATATTAAAAATTCAGCGGTACTTTTTCCTATTTTGAAAGAAAAGGAAGAAGATAATAATAATATTTTTATAAAAATAACTCCCCACCTTCAGTACAAGATATTTTATCTTTTGAAGTTGAGTATACCCTCATTATTTGTTGAAGATGTTTATTTGTGAAATATAAATACATGGAAACTTAAAAAAAAATAATACCCACATTGCACCTTTTTAATTTATTTATTTTATTTTTTTATTTACACATTATTTTTTTTACAAAACAATCATCAACAACAAACAAAAAAATAACAATAAATTAAAAAAAAAACTTTAGAAGTATGTACAAAAAGAAAGCAAGATCAGAATTAATTTTTAATTACAATTGTTTTGTATTCCGGGGCGAAGTTAATGCCTTAGGCATTCTCTGCCACTTAACCCCGGTTGAGATTGAGTGGCATGCTTACCTTGAGAATGTCCACCCCGGTGAGGCTTTTGACCATCTCCGGCACCCTCGCCACAATGGTGAGTATCTCCCCGGTAAGTTTGGCGGCTCCTAGCTCCCCGTTACCGCTCGACACCATGGTCACCCGCTTGGTCTGTGAGAGGGGGGCTGCTACCTCTGCCGCCACCTAGAGGAGGAAATTGGTATCAGTATCAGTATAAACAGAAAAGTGAGAAGTTGTACTAAATGTACATGAATATCAGAACATACCTGGACAGTTGTTTCGAGCTTATTTGCTCTCATTAGCAGGTAATAGTTCTGAATATCCATGCCATCATGGTATTAGTACAAGACGTGAGACAAAATAATAATAATAATAATAATAATAATAATAATAATATCGCCTTAGTTATACTACTCGATTAGGACTATTAAGTCCCATTATTCCAGCAGTAAGCCCAAGACGCATTATTATGTGGTAAAAATCCCAAATGGGAGGAAAACTTGTCATGTCCCGACTGGGTTTTGAACCCGCGACCTCTGGAACCTCTGGATTCACAAAGTGCCGTCTTTATCACTGAGCGACCGGAACACACTGAGCAAATGTGTGCTTCCTTACTTCCTTGTATTAAACCGACGATTTTTTTATATGAGTGATTCAGGGCCTTTTTTTACTTCGTGGCCATGAAACAGGAGCTAATGTAGATGCTTGTAGTCTGTTTTGTAGCCTAACCATCCCGCAGTATGCCTCCCCTCTGATGTGCGAGAAGTGACACAATACTTCCTATTTAGGTGCTAGGTCAACACGAAGCTTCGGAATCAAATTCAGAAAAAGAAAAAAAAATCATTGCAGTCGATAGCAGTGAGATCTATTGTGACCGTTCTCTTGACATAGACAAACGACTTTGTCCCATGTACTGTGACAAAGTTAACTTTTGTGAAAGAATTAGATTCGACTTGACCCAGCACCTAAATGGGAAGTATTGTGTCACCTCTCGCCCATCAGAAGGGAGGCATACTACGGGATGGGTAGGTTACAACACAGACCACAAGCGTCTGCAGTAGCTCCTGTTTCATGGCTACAAAATAAAAGAGGCTGTGAAACACTCATCTTTAAAAAAAAACTTATTAAAAAAAGTTAGTTATCATATTTGTGTTAATAACTTTCGTGATGTCACAACTACTCTAACTCGCTTTACTAAATCTACGCTGAAACCGGGATTTGAACCACCGACCTCCAGGTTACAAGTCCGTCGCCTCATCGATCAAGCTACAGAGGTCGGTAAAAAAAACTTATTATTTTTGATGTACCTAATCCTCTTTTATAGTTCGGCTTCTACTTTACCTTGGGCAGAGATTCCAGAATCATATCAATAACGGCCGCCTCCCGATACTCCTTCCAGGCTTCGGCCTTCTTCGTCATGACCTCTACTTCGGCCCGGGCCCGAGCTGTTATGGCGGCCGCTTCGGCCTCTCCTCTCAGTCGAATAGCTTCGGCCTCCGCTTCCGCTTCAATAGTTAACCTTCTCTTGTTCGCCAGGGCGAGTTTCTCTATCCTGTGGACATCAGGACGGAAGGGGTTAAATTTGTAGACAAGTTAAAGTACATTGCAAATTGTATGCCTGAAAATGTTATATTTGAGGCCAAAATATAAAACAGGAATAAATTTAAGTTAAGTCAGAAAATCCGACTTAAGGCTTTTTTTAACACGTAGACGACCGGGTGTACCACCAGTGGTACACGCACGTTCGTACGGAATGGACCGGGTCTACCACTGGTGGTACACCCGGTCGGATAGCCGTATTATCACCGGTCCCACAAGAGAATTCACGAAAAACCATGCCGGTCGTCTAATTGTTAATATTCTTGTTTTATTATTCGGCCCAAAGACACGGTAAAATTAGGAAGAAAGGATATCATCGCAGATGAACAGGTATCATTTTTGGACTTGGAACATAGCTGGTACGTTTTAGTGTATAGCGCATTGCCTAGATAACAAATACCGGGCGTACATAGGATTATAGATCCTATTTGAACCCAAACAAATCTGAAATATTGTTAATATTTTAATTGCTTTTTGTACTAAAACTTATACATACTCAAATCACAACTCATACAAACATAGGGACCTATTTTATACTCAACGACTTTTTCGAAATTTAAAAACACGAATACCTACTGACTTGTCCTTTATAAACACATCCCATGTATAATTTTTCAATGGAATGGAATACAACATGAACCTCCATCTGCTCCTCCACTCTCCAAAACCTCCACCTCCACTCACCTGTACTTCTCCGCCTCCGCGGGTCTGTTCACACTCGCCTCCAGCTCTTTCTTCCTCCTCAACACCTCCTAGTCCTGCACCTGTATCTCCTGCCTCCTCCTCCTCCACTCACCTGTACTTCTCCTCCACCTCCACTCACCTGTACTTCTCCGCCTCCGCGGGTCTGTTCACACTCGCCTCCAGCTCTTTCTTCCTTCTCAACACCTCCTGGTCTTGCACTTGTATCTCCTGCCGCCTCTCCACCACTCTGACCTTCATCTCCTCCTCCTTGATTCTCTGTTTGGTCTTGGCGGCTTGCAGCTCAAAAGCCAGCTCCGCCTCGGCGCGCTGAAATCAAGACGAACGGTTCGCCCAATCTTAATATATAAATGTCAAAGTCACTGACTGACTGACTGATCATGTGATGTTATATCACAACGTATGTCGGTAGGTTGACAAAATTTCAAGTAACATATCGATACCTTTTTGCCAAAATGTGAATTGCGCCAAAATCAAATTTTTCAGGAGAGAGGTTTGAAAAAATAAAAAGTTGTTTTTTTCAAAAAAAGTTTCATTACTCAGTTGTCCTACGTACGATTTATACCAAATTTGGATATAATACTTGAAACTGTTTGCTTTAAATATTCCTGATAATTTTAACTGCGAAATGCCTTTAGTTATTGAGATAGTGTCGCTTTTCACAATTGAGAGGTTGAAAAAGAATTCGCCAAAAAGTGAAAAACTCCATCTTTCTTTGTTTAGGTATTAGCCAAAAAGTGAATTGTCCACTCTTGTTCTTCAGCCTACTAACCAGAATGTGAAAAACGCCCGATTTTTCGGGTTTTAAGTAAAGTTGGTTTAGCCAAAATGTGAAAAATCCACTCCTAAAACTCTGCCTGCTAAACCAGAATGTGAAAAACGCCCAATTTTTTGGGTTTTAAGTAAAAGTGGTTTACGTAAAATGTGAAAACTGCCATATGGAATACAATAAATTTGTGAAAAGCGACATATAAGAAGAATAAATAGTGCATGATTTGTGCGTATAGTAACTGTAATAATGATTATTATTAAAGAACGCGATGGCGTTCCGCAACGCCAAGTCAAAAATTAAGAAGAGGGCACCAAGAGATATTATACGTCACAGCACAAAGTGCCAATTTCACTCCTCTGTATCGGAATAAGTAACTACAAAGGATGAATGAAAACTAAAACACTACAAAGGATGAATTATTTACTGAAAAGAAGCAAGCTTTCGAATAATGAAGATTAATAAGAGAATCATCAAAAACGCTTGACTTAAACCGTTGATAATCAATGGTGAAAAAAACCATTTTTCACTTTCTGCTGCTTGATGTTCTTATTCGATCTTGACCGGGCTACAGCCTAAACCACTGGGCCAATTTTGATGTATGAATTTGATCTTGTTTTTCTCGTCTTTGGTGGCAGATGTGCCTTTGAGTACTTATATAGCCCCAAAATGGGCACTTAAGCCCCATAATTCTAAAAAACCCACTAATTGATGTAAAAATATTAATAGAAATTTTATATTTTCCAGAGAACTTTACAGATATTGACGATTGAGGTGCAATTTTAATTATAATGAAAAATAAAATTGATCAATGAGTAAAATCATACATAAAAGCAGACCGACAGACATAGTTATTTGATGGTATATAAATTTATGAGTCGCCCTTTTATTCTTAGTCAAGCACATACATCATTAAGTACAAAAAAACATATAAACAGACAGACAGACCTACGGATAAACAAAAGACGGACATAGAGGCAGACATAATTATTTGATGTATATAACCTTATGAGGTGTTTTTTTCAATTGTAAAGTGAAGCATATTTATCACTGAGTAGACATACACATCGACAAACAGACAGACATACAAACATACTTACGTTCAGACATATGAACAGACCAGGCGCGGCTGGTGCTAAGGAGCTGCGGAGCTCCAGCACCCCCAGACGAAAAATAAAAAAGAGAGGATTTTCTCAAGTCGTACACAATAAAAATTATCACACATTTCTAGAAAAATTAATGCATAACTATTATAAATTCTTTAGTCCGGTATGCAGTACCCCCAAAACATTTCCCCACCGGCCGCGCCTAGAACAGACACATACCTGTACGTATACGTATAGACATACAGGCAGACATTTAGATAGATATACCTGTACGAACAGACTAAAATACTTTTACGTACATCGTAGGGCGATAATGCACTGGTGTGATTGTGTGTGTATGCATTTAAAGAAGACACCTTTCTTGTCAGAAGGTGCCTGGGGGTATTTCTAATACAAACTTCAAATATTTTATCCTAAATGTCTCTATATTATTTCCTTTTGAAAACATACAAAAACGTGTGAAAATACTAACTACTTGATTACTACTAACTTATCTCTATAAGATGTGTAGGTAGGTAGGTCGAGTGTAGGTAAGTCGAGTAGATAATAAACGATAGTACATGAGAGGATAGTAAACATGAAGCGGAGCCCAAACATTATTTCAGAATATTTTTGGGCTGATGACTGGGCGGGTAATTTTTATATTGTGAAGGGGTATTTTTTTAGGGATTATTACTTTTTCATACAGGATCCGCCAGAAAAAAGGAGCCTCTCGAAATATCTAGAGAACGGATTATTATTTTTTTTTTAATGCTAAAAAAAACCTGTACCATTATATCAAGGGGAAACCTTATCTATTAGGTTCTGATTTTTTTTTATCATTACCAGGGGTGGCCCCAAGGGAGTCAACTTTGGAATCTTAAATGAAATATCCCTATTTGAAATACATTTTTGAAAAGAAGATGACATTAAAATTATTTTAAGACAAGTTTGAGATTTTTAATCATAACAGGGTCGGAGATATCGTACATTTCATTTCACATCAGGTTTCAGTAATTTTTTTATAAGAAATAAGTTGTATTTTTTAATGTCAACTACTTTTTGGAAATGTCTTACAAATATGGTGGTTCCTTTTAAGATTCCAAAGTTGACACCCCTGGGGCCGCCCCTGGTAATGATAAAAAACCAATACCTAGTAGAAAAGGTTTCCCCTGCTATAGAATGGTACACGTGTTTTAGCATTTTTTAAATTTTTTATCCGTTCTCTAGATATTCTGAGTGGCTATTTTTTTTGGCGGGCCCTATTATATTAATGAATACAGAAAATTCATCATTTGTTATTGCGGCGGAAATTGAATCCGGTCATAGATAGTTTGAAACCCTGAATCGAATGGAAGATATTTTAGCCGCACTAACGTATAATTATAGCACTTTGAAAATCCTGTTGTTTTGTTTTTTAATAACAACCCTTTAATGTTTAAATAGTAATGAGAACATCTGAAAAGAAAAACTAGGAAGAAAGGCTAATACTTAGACAAAGAAAGATGGCGTTTTCCACTTTTTGGGGAATTCTTTTTCAACCTCTCAATTGTGAAAAGCGACACTGAAATAAAGCGAAAATTGAAATTTTGGATATTTCACATTTTGGCAAAAAGGTATCGATATATTATCGGATTTTTCACATTCTCGTATAATGTAAAAGAAAAAAACAAAAACTTTTCACGTTTTAGCTGGATAAATCTCAAATTTTGACCAAAAAAATGAAAACTTAAAATTAAAACTATACTAGATAGAAACTTGGCCGTGAGTTCATGCGAAAGAGCTTTTAAAACTGATTAAGAATCTGAAATAAAACGAAAATTGAAATTTTGGATAATTCACATTTTGGCAAAAAGGTATCGATATATTATATTCATTTTTTAATCTCGTATGTCACAAGTGTTCATCTCTCATTTTTCCTCACAAGATATTAGTGAACCACGTAACATCCAAAATCTGTTCTTATAAAAGAGAGTTTGACTCACTGACTGACTCACTCACTGATTCATCACTGTTTCTCCGAACTGGTAAGTCCTAGGAAGCTGGAATTTGGTAGGTAGCTTTGTCTTATAGTCTAGATGTGCAATAAGACGGGATTTTTCGAAATTCCCACTACAACACCTGCCATTGGCGAAAAAGGACTTTTTGCCTTCACGGCCATGCCTCGGCCCGCAAAGCGGGCGACAGCCCGCTAGTTTAAACAATATCTTTAACATCGTCCGTCGATGGCATGTTGAATACACTCAGTTTTCGTTCTGAACGAAGCACTGAAGGCAATTTAACTCTAAGCGGAGCTAGAACTTGGCTGGGTGACCATTCAAATTCGAACCGTCGCGTCGTGACGCTGACTATTTCCGGCCCTACTCAGGCTGGGTGAGGTAAATTTGAGTAGCTGGTTTGTGAGTTTCCAGCGAATGCAGGGTAAAACCCCCGTCGTGAACTCGTGATAGTTATGACCTTAACTGTATACTATACATTGTTGAAAGCGACGTTAAATTAAAACTTGACAGTTTATATTATTTTTGAAAGTTATTTAATTTGACATTTGTATTTATTTATTTTTGACACCATATTGCTGTGATTATTGAGATTTGCTTTAATTGTTAATTGTTATTTTATTGTTGTTATAGCATAAATATTGTATTGACATTTTGTACATTGGACTTGTTCCGTTAATATACACCCGTTTACCGGGCTATTATTATTATTATTAAATCCAAATAATTATATAAAAACTTACTTACTTACTTATCCGTAACCAAGGTTTCAGATTGCAAATTTCCAGCACTCTGCTATTGTGCATGCTGCGGGAGTGCACTTGTCCAGGTCATGAGGTGTGCAGGTAACACCAACGTTTTGGCATATAACAGGTGAGCTTCATCTTGCACTTCCCCACAGTCACACATTTCATCCGTAGTAAATCCCCATTTTGTTAAGGTTTTCTTGCATCGGGACACTCCTACCCTCAGTCTATTCAAAGATCTCCATGTGGCGTAAGGTAAGTGAAATCCTGGTGATATTTAATGTATAAATTATATAAAAAACCTGCACTCATACCTTGCACTCCACCTCGGCATCATAGGTCGCCTTCTTGATTTCAAAATCCCTCTGAGCCTTGGCTATCTCCGTGTCATTGACGAGTCTGGCGGCCATCTTTTCCTCCTCTGCCAGGGCCTCCTTGATCCTGGCATCTTTCCGAGCTTCGGCCTCGCCTATACGGGCGTCTCTCTTGACTTCGGCCGTCCGCGCCAAGCCTAGGCACTTTAGGTAGCCCTGAAAATGGTACAAATTTTAATATTGCTAATGAAAAATGTTGGCCGGACTGAATAGCTCAAAAAGTGATATGATACTTGTAAAAAGTCAAATTTCTACGTTTCGTGTGTAAATTTAGGGAAAAATGACTAAACACACCTATACATTCTTATTTCCTCATTTGAAACAATTTTCAAAATGTAACTGAAGTTTGACTTGAAAATTATGATAATTTTTTTAGGCGTGTGATAATTTGATTTTTTTTTTTTTTTTTTTTTTTTTTTTTAAAGGTAGTTGTGCTCCGGAACTGCTTTCGCATTACTTCAGGACACTTTAGCTTTACATCCATACCATTCCGGAAACCGAAAAACTCGGTTAGAATTTTCCGCTCCGGCCGGGATTCGAACCCGCAACATCCGGGTCAGCAACCAATGCTCTTAACCACTGATTTGAACTTAGCTGATTCAAACTTCTGTGGTGACCATGTTGACTAGATTCCTAGGATCTAGCACTTACCTCATCGTCCCGAATATCTTTCATCGTATAGGAGACTACTGTGATGCCCATGTTGACTAGATCCGAGGAAGCTATCTGGAAGACTTCCTTGCTGAACTTCTGGCGGTCCTTGTAAATCTCCTGAAGAAAAGAAAACAAAATTATATGTCAAAAGCAGATTTTGTAGCAGGTACCTATTATGACTTCGCGCTTAGTTTTTGATAATAATAATAATATGTCCCATTATTCCAGCAGTAAGCCCAAGACATATTATTATGGGGTAAAAATCCCAAATGGGAGGATACCTTGTCATGTCCCGGCTGGGTTTCGAACCCACGACCTCTGGAATCTTTGAGTTCAGTGCCGCCTTTACCACTGAGCTACCGGAACAGAAATTGTACGAGTACAATAGTACATAGTACTATTACATAGAGTAAATAGTACTTTTACATATAGTAAATAGTATTATTAACTAGAGTACATAATATACCTAGTACTATTTTTCCTGCCCCGAATGAAACTCGTATCACCTGCATTGAAGCTGAGTGCGCTAAACCACTACATTACATTATTTCTGGGGGTCTTTTCTAAAAGAAATTCTTATGTGCTGCGTCCATTACTTTTTCACCCCATTTACCTCACTCTTCACTTTCAAACACATCTGACATTAGAAAGTTTAGCAGGTGTTTCATGAGTTTGGAGTATATTGTTTCCAGCTCTTGTCCTGGGTATCAAAGAGTTTGGCATTAATTCACTTTTAGACATTAATTAAAATCAGCACTTGCCTCAACGTTCAATGACAGTCAAGTGCTTAAGACGCTAGTTTGGTAATCCAGGTAGCGTAGGGATCCGTTGGTTCGAATCCCACCCAATGCATGAATTTTTCCTCATTTATTTGAGTTTGAGACCACATATAATAATAAGACTCTGAGAGTTAGGTGGTAGAAAATGCTTTGAGCATTAACCTCGCCTAGTGGTTACCTTCCACAAAGGAGTAATATATTATTATTATGAATTGATTAATTTCGCCGTCTCACCTCGACAGTCATACTGCCCATGATGGCTCGCTGGTGTCCCTCCAGAGTGATCAGGGCAATCTTCTGGATCTCATCCTCCGACTTGCCTAGGAACTGTTCACACGCCGTCATCAGCATCTCCTCGCTCTGAGCTTGGATCTTCACCTGAGGGGAGGGGAAGGGAGAGAAAGGGATTTTAGAACGGTTTGGGTTTACAAAAAGTTATATTAGAAGTAATCTTTATAGGTATTTGATTTCACCTGAGGGGAGGGGAAGGAAGAGAAAGAGATTTTAGAATGGTTTGAGTTTACAAAAAGTTATATTAGAATTAATCTCTATAGGAATTTGATCTACACCTGAGGGGAGGGGAAGAGAGAGAAAGGGATTTTAGAATGGTTTGAGTTTACAAAAAGTTATATTAGAAGTAATGGTTTGGTATGCAGAGTCCTCACTGTAGGGATTCCTGGGTCATTTGTCCCTTCAGCTGATTTTGACGTTTGTTTGAAGCGCCTGTGAGCATGCGCATTCAGATGTCTCTTATGACAATAATTGTCAAGGTCGAAGATTTCCCTATAGCAAGCTCTGGACAACCCTATAGTGAACCCTATAGGGATTACAAAATCGTCTCTGCATACCAGTCTTATTCCCTTACTAGGGTTACTAGAATCAGATCTTAGTCATGTAGGTATCTAGTTATTCTAGTTTCTTGGAACACATGCATTACATGTGACCATTCTGAAAAAGGTCATGTGAAATTTGATAGCCACTTACTTGAGCAACTCCCGTGACCGAAATGGGGACTCCCTGACTGGTGTAGACATTCTGGCTCTCCACCTGTAGAGTCATTGTGTTGAGGGAGATTCTGGAAACATAGTATTACTGGAATTAGAAGCCACCGTGGCGGAGTGAGTCAGCGCGCTAGGCATTGCACGCATGGTGACCTGGGTTCGATCCCAAGCGGGGCAGGAATTTTTCTGCTCTGTATTTGGATGTTCGGGGTCCACTCATACCTCGTGAGGAAAAATGAGTAGTTACTTGTATGAGTAACGACCACTCGCGGCATTACCAGAGTAAAAAGAAATTAAGGTAATAAATAATTCGAAAAGTAAAGGAGACTCTTAGTAATGCTGCGCTACCCACAAAAATTGTGAAGAGGCCTTGTGCTTCACCACAGATAAAAACATACATACATAGTATTACTGGAATTAGAATATTATCATACATTGTGTCTCAAATTACCTGGTTACAATCTTTTCTCGAGAACCATTATTTGAGTAAAAGTTTGAAAGAATCTGGAAACAAAAAATGCATTCCAAACACGGCCCCGATACCGATCTTATAAGGAAAATTATTTAGACTGGCTATCACAGGACTTCAGAGGGTAGATATCGGAACATTTTACTTCCGAGAAATATCTAATATTAGGAATCGGAAGTAATGTGTTCGTTTTTGTAAAAAATTTTTTTTGCTCCGATTTTTTTCGTTGTTTAATAAATTGACCTAAAATGATTGTACCAAATTTCGAATGTAATGAAGCTTTTGAAGCATAAATAAATCTCTTTACCTTTGCACACATTGTATTGAGGGCCAGACAAAGGCTCTTCCTCCAGGAACCAGCAGAGGTTTCGTGTGACAGCATCCTGCAACAAATAAGAGTCATAAATATTTTGGAAAGCTTTATAATTTTTAACTGGGGTTATGCAAACCATTGAACAGCTTGGTCATCTTGAGACGGGTTGTTACCCTGCATTCAGATTAGGAAACTCACAAACCTGCTACTCACATTAACCTTGACCAGCCTGGGTTGGGCCGGAATCATGAAGTAAGAAATCTTTGCTTCTGCTTAACTCGATCGATCTTCCGAAAATTGGCGTGTTCAATTGGCGCTGTCTGAAAACGCACTTATGAGTAAAGAAATACGCGTCTTTCTACTGCGGGTATGTCTGAGGCTTCGATGGAGGTCTCCCAAGCTCCCATAAACCAAGGCTTACGAGACGCAAACCTCGGAAACGCATCGGCCAAAGTCACTCACTATCACCCCATCAAAAATATATTCAAGGAGTGGTCGCTAAATCTGGCCGCGTGACCCAAACGCAGTCGCGAGACCCAAACGCAGTCGCGAGACCCAAACGCAGTCGCGAGACCCAAACGCAGTCGCGAGACCCAAACGCAGTCGCGAGACCCAAACGCAGTCGCGAGACCCAAACGCAGTCGCGAGACCCAAACGCAGTTGCGAGACCCAAACGCAGTCGCGAGACCCAAACGCAGTCGCGAGACCCAAACGCAGTCGCGAGACTCGAACGCAGTCGCGAGACTCGAACGCAGTCGCGAGACGCGAACTCAACAATTAGACGAGCGGGTGTACACGCGTGTCTGTACGGACACGGAATGGAGCGGGTGTGCCATGCATGGGTGGTACACGCATGTACTAGGACTTCGGATAGCCTAATTGTCGCCGGTCCCAAGGGAAAACTCACTTAAAACATGCTGGTTGTCAATGTGAGTAGCTGATGATGGTTTTGTGAGTTTCCAGCAAATAAAGGGTAAAACCGTTAGTCAAGTGATTAACGCGCTAGTCTGGTAATCCAGGTAGCGCAGGGATCCGTTGGTTTGAATCCAACCCAGTGCATGAATTTTTCCTCATTAATTTGAGTTTGTGACCACATAATATTAATAAGACTCAGAGGGTTAGGTGGTAGAAAATGCTTTGAGCATTAACCTCCCCTGGTGGTTAACTTCCACTAAAGAGTGTTATTATTATTATTATTATAAAACCCCCGTCTTGATATGATCTTACAGTTGAAAGTGATTTTAATCCCCCCCCCCCCCCAAAAAAAAATAAGCTTTAAATTTCCTGAATCTTGTCTCCACTGAATCCTGATATATCCTTAGTTCACCAACAATGTAGGATGTAGTTATTCATTAGAATCATTAGTATAGGTACTTGATACCTCCTATATATATACCTACTCCAAAACAACATATAAATATCCTTAGAAATCATTCAATTCAGTAATATTCTCGTCGATCTCCGCATTCGCTCTACGTTCCTTGCAGATCAGGTTGTTTTTTATTGCCAAGGAAAGTGAAAAAAACACATAAAATGAAACCCATAAAGCACGCATTAAAATAAAAGTGAAACACTCACACAGAGAGGAAAGTGGTAGAGAATACCTAAGGCATATTAACTTCGCCCCGGATTACAAAACAATTGTCAATAACAAGAATAGGTACAATACTTTCCTTATTATAGGATAAGGAAAGTAATAATAATGTTCTATATTTTTTTGTATATATTTTCAAGTTTTTTTTTAATTCATAGTGATAAGTTTACTGTTGATTGTTTTGTATAAAAAATAAAATGTAAATAAATGGGAAATTTCATGTGAATAATTGGAGCCGAAGTACCGAATCATTGCTTTGGGGTGTTATGGCATGATTACTGAAATCCTAAATATGCATAGGAGTATGTACGAGTATATAATCAATTGTACAATGTACAATTTTGTACATACCTACATAGGTAACTCCATCATTAAGGTAGGTACAGGTAGTATTTTCTCTTAATCTAATTATTAGTACCTACTGTAGTACTTAGGTACTGTATCGAATGGTTAACGCGTTAGTCTGGTAATCCAGGTAGCGTAGGGATCCGTTGGTTCGAATTCCACCTAGTACATGAATTTTTCCTCATTAATTTGAGTGTGTGACACAGACTCTGAGGGTTCGGTGGTAGAAAATGCTTAGAGCATTAACCTCGCCTGATGGTTACCTTCCACTAAAGAGTGTTATTATTATTAGGTACTACAGTACTAATAATTACTAACATATTCACTAAATTGTTTTAAGCATCAGTTAAATAGGAAGGACATATGTATATATTTATTTACTTTTTTTTACATCTATTGTAGGCTGTATATTTGGTCCGACCTCAGTAGCTTGATCGATAAGACGGCGAACTTGTAACCTGGAGGTCGGTGGTTCAAGTCCCGGTTTCAGCAAAGATTTAGTAAAGCGAGTTTGAGTAGATGTGACATCATGAAAGTGATTAACACAAATATGATAACTTTACTTGGTCCATACCACTGACATGTGGTAATATTCCAAGCATACAGGCTGCATTGCCGCGTTGAATTAATATTGAAATTCTCTGGAACAAGAATTCTTTGGCGCTTCTGGTGTCAGTGGAACGCATCAAGGTGTCGTCCAATTAGTATCAGTTAAATTGAAATCGTATTTTTAAATACATTTTTATATTACATCTATTAGCCGTTTGCTCGTACTATACAACGGATCTTAAAATGATCTAAGGCATGGCAGTAATACCTTCTAATAATTACTAACATAATCACTAAATTGTTTTAAGCATCAGCTAAATTAAAATCGTATTTTTAAATACATTTTTATATTAAAACTAGCCGTTTGCTCGTATCACTATACAACGGATCTTAAAATGATCTAAGGCATGGCCGTAATACCTGCCACAACCAAGAGCTCCTGCATATACTCCAGCCCAGGTATCCTTCCCTGTTTTTTTCCCCCTGTTTCCCCATTAGTGTGATCTTTTTTTTTTCCTGTCTCCCCATTAGTGTTATCATGCGTATGACAAGAGACACGCTGGCTGTTGAGGCGCTGCATAAAATATTAATAATCTCCGTGATGCGTAGAGGTGGGGGTATCGTGTATACCTTGTCAAGTTGAGCCCTCTCTCAACCCTCTCTGATGCAAGGTAAGTATAAGTACTTCATTAGAGGAGAGCTTTCAAAGGGGGGGGGGGGGGTTGAGACAATGGAGGTTTTTGTGATGCAGTGGGGGGGGGGGGGGGGGTGGGGGGGGGGGGTTGATACAATGGAGGCTTTTGTGATGCATGGGGGGTGAATCGGCAGCATGGAAATCAGATCGACTCAGGTTGAATTTTCTTATCGTTGAATGTTGAAACGATGTCCCTACTGCACGCAAATCTTGATAAATCAGCTGATGGTCCCAACTGGACGGAAATCTTGATAAATCGGGTTTCCTCTATGTTATATGATCTGAGTGTAAAAAATCCATTTTTGTCACTATTACATATAAACACAGACCGACACGAGGACCAATGGCTGAAACTTTGGATTTAGGCTCTGGGGACCCTAAAACGTGTTTTGGCACTGAAAACTTTCCTTTTTAGGATAAGGAAAGTAAAAACAAAGATTTATTGATTTATCTGTCGCTTTTTAGTAGCTCATTGGTCAAGTGGTCGGTCCGTAACCCAGAGGTCGCGGGTTTGAATAACGCCTAGGACATGAAAAGCTATCCTTTCATTTTGGGATTTTGATCACATGATAATGCGTCTTGCTGCGCTTATTGCTCGAATATTGCAACTTTTAATTCATAGTCAACCCTTATAAACAAGGCGATATTAGATATTATTATCATCTTAGAAGGCAATTAAAAATGGCTTAGGATTGGTCCTCTGTATACAAAAAATATGAAAAACTAGCGGGCTGTAGCCCGCTTTGCGAGTTGTAGTGGGAATTTCGCCAATGGCAGGTGTTGTAGTGGGAATTTCGAAAAATCCCGTCTTATTGCACATCTAGACTATAAGACAAAGCTACCTACCAAATTTCACAAATTTCAGCTTCCTAGGACTTACCAGTTCGGAGAAAACAGTGATGAATCAGTGAGTGAAACTCTCTTTTATAAGTATAGATATAAAACAAATGATTTATTTATTATTATTATGTATGGGAAAGAGGGTGGTTGCATGTGAAAGCTTTTGAAACTCTATGCGCCATTGGGATGTTGTTAACCTAATTTGATGTTGATCTAAAGATATCTAAACTGTTGATGAAACGGACCGACTCCTTATCATACATGATGGTCTCCAGTCAAACTCAAGAGAAACGTTGGCTTGTTCTGAACCTTATATTTCGATGTGTGATCAACTATCGTGAGAACTTGGGCTTTTTCTTTATAAGCCGATAAACCTACGTTGAAGGCAACAGACTGGCGGTCGGTGGTTCGAATCCCATGTAAGACGAAATTTGTAAGACGGATTGGAGTGATTTTTGTAATAATAATAAATCTTTATTGACAAGAATAATCTTGACAAAGGGCATGATTATTGCTTGGGGCAATCTCTGCCAACAACATCACCCTTTGATTAACACAAACATGATAGCCTAAAAGAAAATGCCACTGATTGCAACATTTTAATTAAATGCGTACCTAAAAGTAAGTGTTGTTTGTAGGTAAATTTTTACTAAATAATATATTATGTAATATATTATAATAAAAATATACATTCTTTATGTATTTATTTATTTATGTAACAATTTCGTGATTCAGGAATCAGGGCATCTTTTAGAGATGAAACTAATAAAAAGAATATCATTAAGGAATTCAAAGACATACCTATACCCAAGTTCTTGATAATTAGTTCTGTATTATTTTTAATTTATTAAAAGGCGCCTTATATTTGTTACAGTTATTTCCCAAATTAATTACAATAAGAGCTCAAATAGCCATGCCATCTATGCACCTGTCGTCCTATTCAATCTACAAATTTGTATTGTTTTTGGTTTAAGCACGCAAGTACACATAACTTTTTATCGATTGATCGATCAGTCGACCGAATCGTAACCTGGAAGTCGGTAGTTCAAGTTCCAAGTAAGGCAAATATTTAGTCGGGCGAGTTTGAGTAATGCTGATATCACCACTGTGATTATTTGATTAACCTATCCTAAGTAGTGGTTCTGTGAACTGTAAACCTCACACAGATTATATTATCGAATTAAAAATGTCATATCAAACTTGAGGACATCGAGACCTTTCATTCAATACCCCATTCGATGGGTTTCAAATAAAACATATCAACCGGCCCTTTTTTGGCCCTTTTTTTCGATTTTTACCACAGTTCGGCCCCCTTGGCTTTCACGATCACCAAATTTCATCAACTTACCCGACACCACGAGAGCTTCGTTAGGGCCGCAAGTCACAAATCCCCACGTCATTTCTCCACTGTCAACTCACACAACTGCACTCAAAACTTCGGAAGTGCCCTCAGTTCTTCCATCGTCTTTCAAAATATCTTTAACAAATTCTTGATTAAAAAACATTTAATCAAAGATTTTAAACTGTAATTTTTACTTAAAAAGTTTTGAAATTGCTAATGGAATTCGTATATCTATTGCTAGTAGTATGTATTTTTACTTTACTTATCCTATAGAAAGGAAGGTAATGGAATCACCCAAAGAAAATTAATCTATATTCTTTTTAATGATCTACTTTCAAATTTAATTATCTTGTTTCTTTTCAAAACCACAACAATCGTTCGCCGGTATACGCGTCGCAGATGCATCCCATCTCTGAGCTACGTCACTTCTCAAGCTGGAAAACGCACCCTCGCATCCTACTTCCGCTTTTCCGAAGCGTCTTCTCCTTTTTCACCCCCCCTCTCTCAATCTCGCTCTCTCTCACACACACTCTCTCTCCCTCCCCTCCTGTAAAACTCACCCCTTCTTTCACCTCCTAGTCGACAGCAACCCCTGAACCCCCTGCTATTCTCATACACGCTTCTATGTTGGACAATACACTCCATGAGATTTTTGCTGTCTCTCTCTCTCTCTCTCTCCCCTCCTTCTGTTTACTCTCACTTCCCCTCTCTCCATTATCTTTCCCCTCTAACCCCACCCCTCTAGATTTATTTCTGTCTTCCCCTTTCTCGCTTCACTAAAGCTAGTAATCAATTTATTGCTCTCATGTAGGGTCGAAAAGTTGCGGAGAAATCCCACCAGAATGCAATGAAACTGGTGTACGGAGAATAAATTTTCCGAACATGTCTTTTGCAATTTTCGTATGTTTACGCGGTTGGAGGGAAATTTGAAACCTGTCCAATCAACCCTTTGCCCATAGTTACTCGTCTTAGGGCTAAATTAAAAAAAAAAAAAAAAAAAAAAAAAAAAAAAAAAACAGGATTAAGATAAGCCAGACCTTCCTCAAGTCCAAGTTTCAACCAATCACAGCGCAATGTGGCCCGACTTGAGGGACAGTCTGGCTTATCTTAACTATAATCTTTATAATTCGGCGTTTTCGCCGTTATCTCTTCCTAAATCTACAGCCTTTTGTAAATTTGTACCTATACGAATATAGGTACGTGCATGGTACGACATGGTACGTCCTAAATGCGGTAGTCAAGTGGTTAACACGCTAGTCTGGTAATCCAGGTAGTATAAGGATTTGTTGGTTTGAATCCCACCCAGTGCATGAATTTCTCATTAATTTGAGTTTGTGACCACATAATAATAAGATTCTGATGGTTAGGTATTAGCAAATGCTTTGAGCAATAACCTCGCCTGGTGGTTACCTTCCTCTGAAGAGTGTTATTATTATCTATTATTATGTTAGGAGAGTAATTTCCATATAAAATTTTATGCGTCGTAAAAGAAATTAGTTTAATGTTCAAACACAAATTTTTCTCTTCATTTTTTTTTTTTTTTAAATATATATTTACCTAATCGATGTACATCTGTACTGGATGTACAATAAATTATTGTACATCTATAGATATACCTAATTAACTTTACAATTGTATCTATAGGTACCTAATTAACTTATATTAATCACAAAGCTCTGGAAGTATATAATTTACGAGCTGTAATTGAAAATTATTCTAGGGTTGCGGGTGAATAATTAATCGACAGTGTTATTCTTTCCTTTTTATTAATTTTTGATATCAACTAGCAGTGTTCTCGCACTTCGTCCAGAAGCTAGGTTCGGAAATTGTGATTGCCTCTTGTCTTTAATCTTGATACAAAAATATTTTAATTAGATGATTAATTTATAATTCTGTCTGAAACCTTTTATGACTCTAAATATCCATGTACATTTACAATTAACGTCTTGCTCTTTACAGAACTGGTGCAAGTAATGTATTTGAATTCATCAATGCTCTTGATGAATATTTATTACAAAATATAAAAAAAAAATATGTTAAAACAAAATATAGAACCAGAAATGTGAAAAGCTGGGTAGGTCAAATTTTCGACGAATACAATAGGATAAGGAAAGTAATTTGTAATAGATATTCATCAAGAGCATTGATAAATTCAAATACATTACTTGCAACATGTTGATAGGTGATATGAATATTACTACATTACAAAATAACATAGAAGATATAGGACAAAAATATTTAGACACACTAACCCCCAAAAACACCACTTCGTGGTTAAAAAAAGGAGAACGCCTCTCTCAAAAGAATGATTATAATTAGCTAAAAATAAATGATATCAAATTGAGAACACCTTACCACCTCTCTTTCTGTATCCCTGCACTCCTCTCTGAATTTATTCCTCTTATGTTTATCTTTCTTTATCCTTTCTAGGGGTCATCCCAAAATTGATTTCTCTTTAAATTTACTTGTTGCACGGCAATAAAAAATGGCGGTCGGAGTATGATTTTTCTGAACTTATTTGATTTGAATCGAGAAAATTACACCGCGACCGCCTTTTTTATTGCCGTGCAACAAGTAAATTTAAAGAGAAATCAAGTTTGGGATGACCCCTAGAAAGGATAAAGAAAGATAAACATAAGAGGAATAAATTCAGAGAGGAGTGCAGGGATACAGAAAGAGAGGTGGTAAGGTGTTCTCAATTTGATATCATTTATTTTTAGCTAATTATAATCATTCTTTTGAGAGAGGCGTTCTTCTTTTTTTAACCACGAAGTGGTGTTTTTGGGGGGATATCAGTTCTTTTTGTACGAAAATATAGGTTCATACACTACTGAAACATTATGAATAACAAAAGTAAATAAGCTGGGAAAATGTGAATGTACCATGTTGTCTTTTTTTTAAGATATAGTTTTAGCAGTACGTAATAATTTTTCTAAGGTCAATATGTATTTGGATCACAGATTTGGCCCCCTGAGTCCCCAAAGTGAGTAAATAATATATAAATTTGCAATGCAAGACCTTTTGATTCTATATTCGACATGATTAGGTTTATCTTTCAATGCTAAATAGACCTCGGAGCCTCCTATGAGGGACACTAAAACACCTGGATTTACAAATGCCAAAGAAATTAATTTGTAATCACCTTATCACCGTTGACCTTTTCTTACCCGAATTCTCTCCGGCTTGTTGCAGGGGACACCACGAGTATCTCTCCCGAAAATAAGACCATGCTTTTTTACATTAAGCATTTAAGAAAATGAAAACTATAAAATTATCATTTTTATATAAGAATCGGCCTTTTTTAAGGAATTCTTTTAAATCTCTAAATAATGAAAGGCAATGCCTTCAGTGTATAGTAGAGTTAGGTAAAATACATAGAAGGCCATGCCTTAGGAATATAGTAGGGTTAGGGATAATACATAGAAGGCAATGCCTCAGGTTTATAGTAGGTTTAGGTAAATATATAGGCCATGCCTTGGGTTTATCATAAGCTTAGGAAAAATACATAGAAGGCCATGCCTCAGGTCTTTATCAATGATTCCTAGGTGTTTCGATTATAATTTTTATGCTAGGTCTAAACTATGTAGGTATAAAATCAGGTAAAAATGCAAGCGACGCGACGGGAGACAATTTGGTGTTGATAAAACCATGAGCGGGAGAGAACTCGGTGGTGACGTCCCTTATCAATACCTCACGAGGTATGAGTGTACCCCGGACATAATGGACAGAGAAAAAAAACTTCCCTGAAGGGGATCGAACCCAAGTCATCATGCGTGCAAGCCTAGTATGCTACCCACTTGGCCAAAGTCACTACTTTGTCACAATTTTTAGTGAGTAGCATCGATATTATGAGAGCTAATTCATCATATTTTATCTCCATCCAACCATGATTGTCCAAAATCAATCTCGTAATGCCGCCACAGGTCATTGCCCAATTCTGCAACTACTAAAATCTTCCTCGCGAGGGTAATGGGGTCGTCATGAAGATCAAATATAAAGATCGGAAAAACAAAACAACGTTAAGCCCAAATTGAAAATATAGAGCTAAAAAATTTCGTCCCCGCCAGGATTCGAACCCATGCTGACTGGGTGGCAGGTCGAGTATGCTACCAATAGACAAAGTTATCTTCTAAAGAAACGGACGGAAAATGAACTAAATTAATACTTGGAAACTTAAACATTAAAATTTTGCAGTGAGAGATCGAGGTCATCTCGAAAAATACATACTGGCCAAGATCTGACCACTAAGCTAAGGATTCGAAGGTACCTACCCGCCAAAGAAAATGAAAAGGCCACCAGGTGCCACCCAGTGGACCGGATGAAGGAATAAAATCAATAAATTTGGTATCTGCTCATCAAGATCTTTCATTTGATACCACTTAAGATTAGTATTATCCTTCGATTCCCGATTTGGGCTCCCAAAACCCGAGGCCGCCCAAATGGGCTGCCCGCTTATAATTTAGAATTTTTTTTTGGTCCGGGCTCATCTCCATTATATCTTGATCACTTTAGACACCTCACTTAATCTTCAGTGCCAAGTTAAAGACACGAAGTCGGGTCTCAAAGGATCCGTATGAAGAAAAAAAAACAAAAAACAAAAAAAAACAAACAAAATTATGAATCTTTTCATGTCTTTCACGATTGTTGGGGGGTCTCGAAAATAGGGTTCCCGGTGGCCTAGGAAGTCAAACAAAGAGTCAAATCAACTTATTTTTCAACGTAGAGCCCATTTTTGCAATAAAAATCGCGATTTTTAAAATTCATGTTGCACTTTTCGCTGGCTGAAAGTACATGAAATGCATGGGAACTATGTTTTGCGTAACCTTACACTCTGCCGGGCTGTCTCTTTCTTTGTATAGGCGTTCTTCACACCTCGGCCGAGGTGTTTGATTAATACAACACAATTTTATTTTTTGTACAAATCAACCTACAAGATTCGATTTAACTCAACAACTCCCTTTAACTCAATAAATCTCTAAAAACTGCGGCGTGTGTGTGACATAGAACCAAACTTTGTTATGTTTATTACATTTTACTATATCTATGCAATACATCTTTAATATATAATTCAAACAAACATTATCTATGTAAAACAAACATGCAAGTTACTTTACTCTGACCTTTCACTTACTATGGTCACCATTTAAAAATAAAAATAAATAAATTATCTTTTCTCTTCTCAAATTCAAATAACCCTCTATACTAATGAATAGAACCCAGAACAACATCCTAAAAAAAAAAGAAATGGATTTAAAATATGTAGAGAAACTTCACGTGACAGTACAAGATACTGCCTACGAGTTATATGGAGAAATCCGGGAATTTCTAGTGTCAACAAACACAACAATCACTGAATCCTTGTCTAAAAAATTGAGTCATACATTTGAACGACTTAATACTGCTGTAACGTTGGAAGTAAACCTCAGCAAAGACTTGGAATCATCAAAAGTGGCACTAAAGAAATTAGAAACACATAAACAAAATTACAAAAAATTACTTGAAGATGAGATGAAAAGCAAGAATCAACTTCAAGAAATTTTTAAAAAACAATGTGAAGAACATACAGAAGTTACTCAGACAATGCAGAAGAAAATAGAAACAATACAAGACCAGCTGAAGAAGACAAAAGAGGAACAACAAGAAGAGCAGAAAACAACGGAGGAACAGAAACAAACAATTGAAGAACAGAAACAAACCATTGAGAGCCTGAGAACATCACTACAAACCATGGAAGCCGCATGGAAAGTGGACCAACAACAGCTACAAGCAAAGCAGACGGAATCTACCCCTTCCACTGCCACAGTATCAAGTAACATAGATAGTGATAGCCATCCAATTATTCATAGTCAGGAACATATAGATACCACACCTAGTAATACCATAGAAAATATCTCTAATAATGCAGCCATAAATAGAATTTTGATTGCAGGAGATTCTCATGTCAGAAATTTGAAACAAATTCTAGATAAGATCACTCCTAAAACTTGTCAGGTTAGATGCAAACTCAATCCAGGTAAAACTATAACAGATATTGTTAATGAAATCAAATCTGAAGATCTCAATCCTCAAACACAATTGATATTCTTTGCCGGCACAAATGATATATTTAAAACCCCATGGCACGAAATAAAATCCTCTCTAGACATATTAGCCAATTTGACAAAAAGATGCCAAGTATTGATAATACTCATTCCTCATAGATATGATAAAAACAAAATAAATTATCATATAAACAAACTGAACTGTCTCATAAAATACCACACTAAACACCTTACAAACTACAAGTTCATCACACCAGGTAACTTCCTCAACATCAAACACTACTCACAAGATAAACTACACTTGGAGTTAAAGGCCAAGAACATCATATGCAGTAAGATTATCAAACTGGTATTTAATATTAATACAAGACCTACGGCCAGTAACTCATCACAATCACACACAAAAATAATAACAACAATAATAAAAACCATCAGAGTAGCAACAACCAGAAACAAACACAATACAGTGGTAGAACCAAACAAAACTACATTACACGAATGAGAGGCAATAATCACAAGTTAACTAACCCAAATATCCCTCCTCTCTTATCAATACCATCAGGCCCGTTACCTACACAAGTAAACCAGGTCCGCCCCGAACCACCCCCTTTGAATTTCCTCTATTCTACGAAATTATATCCCACAACTCAAAACTATAACCCCCAATACTTACCTAATTGGTATCCTCCAATTCAACCCAATCCACAGGTAACCCCTCAATTTTACCCCCAATTATCATATACCCAGTTTAATGAGCTCTCTAATATTCCTCAGAGAATTAATTTAGAAAATTCACTCAACGCACAACCAAACAGCATAGCACATGAATATCCTAGCATCCAAACCCATACTCCTGCATCTTACCAGTACCAACAAACATCACAACCATCCAATAACTATCCCAACTCACAAGTCCCACTCGCAAATACCTATAGAGACATTTTAACAATGCATTCCTCACACCCTCAAGCACATCAACATACCAGCCAAAATTTTCATCCCTTCCCGACGACTCTTGTATAAGAGGAAAAGTGAGACACACCCATTATCCCCACACCACATTCACACACCTACAACAGTACGTATTTACTACCAAAACACTAGGGGACTTAAATCTAAAACTCATGACTTCTATTTGAACTTATTGAATGAAGATTATGACTTGATCTTCATAGTTGAATCATGGCTGTCCCCTGACATTAACTCCCGCGAACTTTTTGGACCCAACTACCAGGTGGTTAGGCAGGATAGAGATCCTGCTACGACTGGAAAACAACGAGGTGGTGGGCTCATAATCGCGGGAAAAAATAACATTCCCATTTCCCATATAAAACAAATAAGTAAATGCAACAAAGAAATTGAAACATTATGGGTAAAATGTACACTTAATCATCAAGAAGTATACATTGGACTGTGCTACCTTCCTCCCCCCACTAACCACTCTACATTCCTAAAATTTTCAGAGAGTATAGAATCTCATGATCTTCTCACCGAAAAAAAGCTTCTCTTATAGCCGAGTTTATCACAACTCCACCAATCACTGATTCGGCAACCACCCTCGAATCTCGAGGGTTCGCGAATCCACCAATCGGGTTTTATCACGAAAATTCAAGCTCGAGTTCCCGAATCAGGATTGGCGTTACGGCAACATCGCAATTACACGAAAACCTCAAAGAAGCCTCTGATTTTTCGGAAATTGCGATGTTGTTTTGTTAACTTTTTACATTTTGAATGTTAACATTTCTGAAAGCATTTTGAACGTTTTTTTTTGTGTCGTCCACATGGTCATTTTATAAGTTTCATATTCAGTGTTGCCAGATTTTGTTTGGGTCATAATAGTACCTACTATTTCAAAAAATAATAGTATTTTGCTCAAGTAGGATAGTACGCTCAGAAATTGTTTGGGAACTTTTGGGAGGGGAAGGGGTATGATATAATACTTATATCGTATTTCAATAATGTATCGCATCATACTTATACCATTAATAGTGGGCATAAGGGCATATTTTTTGTTTTTATTATATTATAAGTAGGTAAGCCTCCATGACCAAGTGGGTATCACACTGGAGGTCCAGGGTTCGATTCCCGGCAGTGGCATAGAATCTGCCAAGTAGTTGGGGTTCACTCAGCCTTGTGATGACAGTTAATAGACAGTTAAAGAAAAAAAAATCCATGTTTTTTTTTTTCATTCAAATTTTGAACCTCTTCACGAATCCTACAACCACTTGTAGAAACAGTGCCAGCAACCAATTTACAGAGTTGCCACGTCAAAGAAAAATAAGTAGCATACAAGAAAATGACGATAATAAAATTTACAATGCCTGTATTTTTTAGTGTGATAAAATTATTTAAACACCCGATTAGAGAAAGTTCCAGGGTAAATTTTATCACCGAAATAAAAATTCATTGAAAAAATTGAAATACCAAAATAATAGTATTTTTGCGTACGATTGCCATGTTACGATAGTACATAGTATTTGGGGTCTGATAATAGTACAAATACTATTATAATAGTACGTCTGGCAACACTGTTCATATTGATCAATGATGATTTATCATTTTGTGTGACTTGTGTTCAATTCTCACTAGGGCAAGATATAATTACCTTATGAGTAAGAATGCTGTTTCAATGTGACCATCAGGGATGGAATTATGGTCAAAATAACCCCTTAAACAATGGCTAATTATATATTAGCGCTAGCTCTTTTAGCAGGATATTATTTTGGAATAAAATACCTTTATTAGTAGTATGTCTTTTATACTGCTAACAGCATGCTATAAGTAGACCATAGCAGTCTAAAATACCCTCTTTTATAAGATATAAAATACCAATAAAAGAGGCTAATATTTAAGTAATAAAATACCGATACTATTTAGGTAGTATTAGCACGTGCTATTATCATGCTATTATGCTGTCTTTTAGCGCTATTTTAGCGCTGTTTTAGCGCAAGTAATAAAATACCGATACTATTTAGGTAGTATTAGCACGTGCTATTATCATGCTATTATGCTGTCTTTTAGCGCTATTTTACCGGTATTTTAGCGCTTCGACGCTATTGAAGCGGTAGTGACATAATATCGCCTATAAACGTAAGACGCCATTTTTCGGTTCATTACTGATCTGTAAAATAATTGTTTCTTTTGCTTTTGTGAAAACTAAAAAATCTAAAATTCTATTTATTCTCTTGATATTATCGTTTTTCCTAAGTTGAAAACATAAATTATTTGGCCCTGTTATACCTCAAACCTGACTTCATGAAATAACCTCCTTGGATTTAAAGTGGTAAGATTTAAATATTTGCTCCAATAAAACAAACAAAAAGTTGACAGAACTTACAAAGTACCAAGTGGAAATTCACCTGCCCACAATTCAAGGCATTTTACTATAATTGAGAACTTTCATTCATCTTGCTGTGATCAAACTAATTAGCATTATCCTGGAAACCCCAACAGGAAGTCTAATTCTATTGAAGTTGCTGATTGAATACAATCATTGACAGACTACATTGAGGTGATAAAAAATTCAACCACTTGCTAAATCTAATCCAAGAAGTCCTAACTGCCTCACTGTTTGAGGAAGGAGCAACGGTGCAGCTTGAGTCTCATAAGTATCCATATCCATAGAAGCCAGAAAACTGAATTCTCCAGCTTTTCCAGCAGCTTAAAACTCCATTCCAGATTCAATAAGTAGCAATCATTGCCTGTCCAGAAATAATTTACTTTATTTTCATTTTGATCTTATAATTTTAGTTATTAGGTTTGATTTACATTAGATGAGATCTCTAGGCTTTTGTGAAGTGGTTTTTAACCAAAAAATTTAAATAAAATTGATACGTTTCCCTTGATTTTTCTTACAATCTTTATTTCATACTTTAAAAGTGTTAATCCCTCCTGAAGGTTATTTCAATCAATCAAATGTTTATTGTGAATAATAATATACAAAGTATGTGTTTCACATTTATCTTAAATTACTAATTAGATAACTTAAACTAAATAAAAACCAATGCCCCAAGGGAAACTAGTCTCAGGCATCAAGTGGCCCCGGGAAAGGGAGAAGCAAAAGGAGAAAAAGTAAAAGAGAGATAGCAAAATGTGAAGTGTGGTGATAAGAGAGCCAGTGAAGATAATGAGAGAAGAGTTGTATTAAATTTGTTATTTTCAATATTCTGCAGAATATTATTTTGAATATTCTGTATTTGTTACGAGTTCCTACACCTTGAATGAGACTTATAGTAACAACTAAATAGATCTCTGCTTGTGTTTATGAGAACACAACTCAACTCAATTTTTAATTCATCTGTATACTTTCATAGTACCTACTAACAAATCATACCAAAGAACATATTTGATTATCATCAGTATTATTTAAAAATAAGCATTATCTTTATTACTAAGAATTGTCTTTTTTTTAAAGATGAGTGTTTCACAGCCTTTTTATTTCGTAGCCATGAAACAGAAGCTACTGTAGACACTTGTGGTCTGTGTTGTAGCCTGCCCATCCCGTAGTATGCCTCCCCTCTGATGGGCGAGAAGTGACACAATACTTCCCATTTAGGTACTGGGTCAACACGAGCGCACCGGAAGGTATCCCTTACAAACAATTGTAACCAAATTAAGAATACAAATTTTTGTTGGCATGGGGGATCGAACCCGGGACCTTCCGCATGGCAAGCGAGAGCTTAACCACTGAGCTAATCTTTTTAATGCAATTTACAGGACTATCCTAAAAGTAAACAGATTAATTTCTAAGCTGTCTTATCTATTTTGATTGAATTGTTTACCATAAGATAAGCTTTAAAACATAATTTTTGCTAAAATTGTTACTATCTGAATTTTTTTTTTCCTTTTTTATTAATTTTTTTATCAATGCTTGGTAGGATATCAATACTTTACCCCTAGTAATTTTAAAATCTGTTGCTATTATTCATCAATATGGTATCCAAAGATTCCATTCCTACCCAGCCTGATTCTGGGAAGATGTTTTAGAAATAAGTAATGGAGAACCTTGTAATGCTTCAAAACATTCAAGTAAAATCAGGCATAGTGGTTAGTTTTAACACAAAGTGCTTTTCATCCTTACATGCTTTTGAAGGTAATAAGAATAGCCATATCATATTGTTTCTTATGGTACAAATTTATTACCCATGAGCTATAGTTATTGGTCTCCTCAGTATCACATAAATTTAATTAGATTTTAAATCACTAGCAATGATTAATTTAAAAAGTGTGTTCAATTGTACCTGATTTGAAATATTTTACCTACTGTTTTGTTTTGATTTTATTAAATTAGGTAGTTCTTTAAATAAATCAAATTCGCATTACTTTAAAAAATACTATGTTTTATTATTTCTTTACATATTTTATAAAAGTGTCTCTGATATTAGAGTCCCAAACTCAGACACTTTTATTGATTAATTCTTTATTTGGCTTTGAAATTCAAACAGTATTCCGATATGTAAATTTTAGTGTATTCAGGTCTGAAAGTCACTTCATAAATGGTTTAAATCAAGATGGACATTTTACATAAATGATCTTCTAAAAAATGTCGCCTGCGGTTCTTTAATACGTCTGTGAGTTTGTATTGCACTATACTAGAGCTCAAATTCATAGAAATGGTGGAAATAAACTAAAAAATCTGGTGTGACACCAGGAAAGCTCATCACTTGAAAAGAAGTCAAATTCCACCACTGGTGACTCAACGGTAACATTTAGCTAAAAATCAATGTAAATTTCGTAATCAGCACCTGATATGTCACAATCCCCGTCTAGGGTGAATAATAAAAAAGTTAATCCAAGGGACCCCTCCCCCCCCCCCCCCCCCCCCCCCCCCCAAATACAGGTATTGGTGATTGCATTACTTTCCTTTCTAAAGGATAAGGAAAGTAAAAACTACATGGGATGAAGAAAAAAAAAAAAAATACTTCAGAAAAGCATATACAGGGTGTCCCACCAAACTTGGACACCTCAAATTACTCGGCCCCTGAAAGAGTTTTTGAAAAATAAAAAAATCTAGGGTACATGTACTAATTATGCAGTTTCAGTTATGAATTTTTTTTTATACAGGGTGGTTCAAAAGTCAGAAATTGAGGTGTCAACTTTCGATTTTTAAATGAACCGACCTGAATTTTATTTATAATTTTACTTCTAAATGATTCCTGAGTACTTTTTTAAACAAAAATATTACATACAGGGTGGTTTTTTTTCGACCTATTTTTTTCTAAATCTTGAATAACTCAAGTTCGGTTAATTTTTTTGATAACAAGAATAGAATGTGTTTGTGTAATGAATACACGCACTTTCAATTGGCATCAAATTTTTTTATACAGGGTGGTTCACAAGTGAAATAATGACTTGATTTTTTTTAAAACCGAGTTTTTTTAATTTTTTATTTAGGATTAATAATTCTCGTCTAATTTTACACATTTTTCGTTAGTCATATCGAAAAACAAAACTAAAGTGTTGTACAGGTTGAGACATAATTTTTTTGTAACACCCTGTATATGGGCAGTCAAAGAGACGCAAAATTAAATATAAAGACTAAATATGCAAGAAAAACTTTGATTTTTAATTAAACTAAAAAGTTATGGTTTTTTTTAACTAATATTGTCGCATGGACCACCCTGTAGATATTTTCTTAAACTATCATGTAGGTACTCTAAGTTGCATAAAATTCAACGAACACTTCGAATCATGTGGGAAAAACAAGTAAAAAACACGAATTTGAAGCCATTTTCAATTTGGTGTCCACACTGAATGATTTTAAAACTTGAAATAAAAAGTAGGTAGCTGTAGACACAAAATTGAGCATGGCTTTTTGAATTCATTTTTTTACTTTCAGATTCGGACTCCTCGTTGAATTTTAGACAGTTTCGACTACCCATATGATGGTTTAAGAAAATATCTACAGGGTGGTCCATGCGACAATATTAGTTAAAACACCATAACTTTTTAGTTTAATTAAAAATCAAAGTTTTTCTTGCATATTTAGTCTTTATATTTAATTTTGCGTCTCTTTGACTGCCCATATACAGGGTTTACAAAAAAATTATGTCTCACCCTGTACAACACTTTAGTTTTGTTTTTCGATATGACTAACGAAAAATGTGTAAAATTAGACGAGAATTAGTAATCCTAAATAAAAAATTAAAAAAACTCGGTTTTTAAAAAAATCAAGTCATTATTTCACTTGTGAACCACCCTGTATAAAAAAAATTGATGCCAATTGAAAGTGCGTGTATTCATTACACAAACACATTCTATTCTTGTTATCGAAAAAATTAGCCAAACTTGAGTTATTCAAGATTTAGAAAAAAAATAGGTCGAAAAAAAACCACCCTGTATGTAATATTTTTGTTTAAAAAAGTACTCAGGAATCATTTAGAAGTAAAATTATCAAATAAAATTCAGGTCGATTCATTTAAAAATCGAAAGTTGACACCTCAATTTCTGACTTTTGAACCACCC